>JALPQI010002357.1:0-109021 GCA_025490895.1 Thaumatotibia leucotreta
TTTCTTTCATAGTCAGCAGGTGACTTTACTGGCCACCTACATTCATTTTTCTTTAACACGTCCAAGAAAACAGAAAAGTCCATTCTATATAATTTTTGTCACCGCAAACGGAAGATATATTTAGATTTCGTTCTAAAGCCGCAAAAAAAGAGGAATCGTCGCCATAAAAATTGTTACCGCCGCCGTAATTATCACCCGCCTGGGAGATATACCTAAACCACGAATATAAATTATATTTCAAGAATCGCTGCATTTCATAGTTCAATGGTAAGTCTCCCTGCGAGCTCTAAATTATTTATTTTGAAACACTTTATTAATATTTCCTAGCGCCTCCAGCTATCGGCAACTTTTTCCTCTAAATTGCGTAAGTATTTATTGCGTAAGCAACCTTCATTCATTATTACTCGAATGGATCTTATGCGTGGTATTCCTACAGAGTGGACTGGGGAAGAAAATTGTGCACAATATTTCGGTGCCGGTTGTTTGTGGAAACATTTTAAAAGTAAGCAGATTAAAATTATAAAGTTTTTCTTCGACTTGACTCCAGAGTGGAAGCCATAAACAAACAGTGGTGCTGACTTTTGATGGTCAGGTTTTTACCCAAAACGTATTTTTTATGTAGTACAATGTCATAACTGTATATACGTATATTCCTAGCCTATAGTGCTACTTGTATAAAATGCTGTCGTTTTTGGACACACCAAAACAAAAAAACGCACCTGGCATCCCCGTTGTTATAAATGTTGCTGAAGGCCATGCTGGAAATAATTGCTCTGTACATAGATTTTTACACCTATTAGATCATATACAGCGTGTTTTTTCTTCATATGCTATAACTTTTAATGGAAGCTTATTTTAGGTCAAATATAACTAATTTCTCTAAGAAAACTAGTGTTTTTAACTCTTACTGTTATTGAGTTATTAAAAAAAATAAGTTTTAATCACTGAACATGTGTATTGCAACCTTTTATTACATTCTAATGTTACTTATTTTGACATGTTGCCGTCAGTTACCTGAGATTGACTTTTAGTTTATTCTTAAGGTTCTCTCACACTTACCATTTTCATTTTATTATGTATGAAAAACAAAAAAAAAATCTTTTTTATCGAATTTTCCAAAAGCCTGTATACCAGACAAACTTTCTATTAATGTCCCAAGTAACCTGTCCTTATTTATAGCATATCGAAACGAACACCCTGTATAAAAAAAAAATCATGAAACCTTTAGTAGCTCCAAAGGTAATTAAAACGCTTTAGAGATTATGATGCACTCGCCAATGGTGTAAACATTATCTCAATCTTGCAAATCGTTGAATCCGACATGGATGTATGGGGCGACGTTTGTACTGTTGAAAAAATTAGAGAAAGACATGTTATTTTTTGTTATTTTATTTCAGTTATAAGAGTAATTATATCAGAGGTTGCCCTGGGCGAAGGGTTTGGATTGTCGCTGAAAAAATGTGTGTTGAACGGCATGTGGAAAAAAATAAGTCTACTTTTGTACAATTTTTTTTCCAAAAATTTTGATATGTTTCTTCCCCCCATGTTCATAAAACGTCTCCTAAGTTTAGCAAGCCGCTAAGTCTTGTTTCTCCCTTTTTGCACAGTGGTCCCCACGTTTCATACAACGGCGGAAAAAAAAAACTTGCAATAAAAAATATGATACATAGTGTTAAAATTCTTTTTTATTTTATTTGGAAATCCAACAGCTATTACACAGATATTAGACAATAAAGTAAAAAACAAAGAGCCAATTATAGGAAACTCACTGATAGATCCATTTTTATGTTTAGGTTTGTTCTAAAATTAGTGCAAACACAATCTTTTGGAAGCGATCCTTTTCTTTTTTTGGGGGCAAAACTTCGCAGGCCAGTGATGAAAGGATCGGAAGTTAATAAAAGTCTATTTAGTAAAATCGGTGTTGCTCGCCACCCGAGATAGTTTTTCGCGTGTTTATGCTGGCCTAATGTATTTTAACATCTTTATTTTTGGCTTCTGCAGCCTCTCCTGACATCTCACCTATAGGTAAAAAGAGGCATATTCTATCACCTCTGACCCGTGAATTAAAACCTTATGCACTGAAGCAGGGAAGGTAGAGTACCACGGATATTCCGTCACGAGGGCGTTTTCTCTGGCATATTCTTCAAATTTTTTGCGTGTCAAATCTTATTGCCAGAAGCTAACACTTTTTAATATTACAGAACATCTGTACATTAATTCTTCTTTTAAGACCAGTAATTTCTGCAGATGTTTTAGGACCGTCAAGGAATGCACGTGCCGTATTTTCCATCATTTGTGGAACCACTACCACCACTTTGCGGTGTGTCGACAATAAGACCCATTTTTTTTTATAAACAGTTTTTTGAAGCATCTTTTTTTCTCTCCAGCAAACAACGTTTTCTCTTCTTGAGATCTCACTTGCCATTTTTTTTAAAGGTAGCCGATAGGGACACGTGTAAAAAAATATTCATAAAAACCGTATCCATGCATGCAAAGTCGACAAGTCCATACTCATAATTTTCCTCATGGACAGATTTCTGGAGGACACTTTTTCTACATCATTCATTTCTTTAGATGTTGCTTTCACATATGGTACATTTAGCCACCGACATATCACATAAAGCTGAAAAAACCTTTCCATCGATCATTGTTAACTGCAAAAAGTGTTCTATATAAATGTTCTTACCGTTAACTGAAACTAATAACGAAGGCCATAAATTATTAATCTTATCTCGAATGTAATTTTCTTCTTCTTGGGACAACTTCTTAGTTTCTTTTTTAAATTGAAACCTTATTGGTCGACAGTACCTAGTGGAAGCAGGTCGAGGATTTTTCCAAATCACAGTCTGTGTACTTGGGTTATCAGGTTATCAACATCCCTCATAACCAATCTAAGTGGCACGTAAGAAGTAATGAAAAGGCTGCCATCTTCATCATTGCCATTAGTAAAATTTTGTTTGTATTTGGATTGACCTGTCGTACCATCGAAGCCCCATTTCCCTATAAGTATGAATTTATGTGAAGATTTAATCAATATTGTATCTATGACTGGTTCTTGCGATTTAATAATCCTAGACGCCGTGTGATCTAACAGGCTCTGCAATTCAATTTCCGCAGAAGACTCAGTCACCTCAATATCTTCTTGTTTTGGATAGCACTTTTTCTTTGCTTTCAACACTTTGGCGTATGACGGCCATGAAACTGGTGATGAATTGGACGTTTTAGTATTAATCAATTTTCGTATTAAAATGTATTGGTGTTTGGTTAGCTTTGCCCTGAACAATGAGTGATAAAATTTCATCGACATTTATTTCTTCTGCGACATTTTCAGCATCATGTTTGTTTAGGCTCACAATTAAACTTTCATCCAATTTGGATAATTCCGTTAATCTTCTTCCTTTTGAACGGTCACAACATTCCGAAAAAGGTTTTTTTGGGTCTACCACGTCGTCGTTTAGTTCCAGCAACAGCCTCACTCATACTTTCATGGATATCCACAATCGCTGTATTTTTTACTTGGAACCTTGTTAACACAACGTTTTCCCGTACGTTAAGCCAGTCCGAATCCGAATGTCTATTTAATAAAATTTTCTTGTCCTGAGACGCTTTTTTGTAGTACTCCCTTATTTTTTTACATAAATAACGACACCTTTTCTCTAGATTTTGGGTATTCCCATTATTTTCTAAAAACTGTTTAGATAATTGCTGGATAACGAATTTGCATTTTTCCGCGTTACTATTGTTGACAGCATTTATCCAAAGCTCAAATACAAACATACGTGACAAGGAGTAGTTGATATCTTGGTCTAAAACAAAATAAATAAAACATGAAGTATTTTCACCAAAAACTATGATAACGTAAAATGGCCATCACCAAGACCTTCGGAAGTATTCGGTGAATTTGCAATAAGTATATTAAAGTTCATACTTTTTGCTTGAAAATGACATGTAAATCAATAGGGGGTCCGCGGGGTTTCTAAAGTAAAAGCTTCGATACATTTCCTAGATCGAAATTTTCATAGGTCATGATCATACCAATAAAATGAAGCATAAAAATCAAAAGTACTCTCTAGGAAAATATTTAACATACCTCCATGTATCTCCATTATAAAAATATAAAGACAATCTTAAACGATTTTTCTGTGAAAAACTATCCGTAAACGCTTCAATGACTACTGTTTCGAGTACCTACGGTTCGCGTGCGTGCGGGTTTTGCAACTTCAGATGACTATAAGTGGACATATTTGTTCCGACACATGTCAAATAATTAATATTTTCTAAAACTACCTGTATTTAACTACCCTCCTTAGTAAAAATAAACGGTTTTATAGTTAAGCGACTTTTTGGAATATTGTCTTCTACTGGAACTACTGTGTTTCGCTCTTATTAGTATGTCTACAAGAAGACTAAAAGGGACAAACGATACTTAGCGGCTTACTACATAAGTTAGGAGGTTACCCAACTAGCAAAACAGTCATATAACATCGAGCTTACTCAGCTAATAAGTCGTATAAAAAGTCATATAAACGCGAATTACACCGTACCTATCGTATAAAGCCAGCTTATACAGCATTATGTCGTTTAAAAGTCATATAAACGCAAATTACACAGTACCTGTCGTATAAAGCCAACTTATACAGCAATAGCATAATAGTCATATAAGATATTATATACACGTTTATACGACTTTCTTATATGACTTAAGAGTCATATAAGAAGTTGCTGAAAAAGACACATTTATAAAACGCTTATATGACTTTTTTTGCCGAGTAGCAAAAACTTATATGGCTGACTTATGACTTGTGAGAAAAAGTCGAGTAAACGTAACGCAGTTGCTATTATATGACTATTGTGAATGAAGTCATATACAGCAGCTAATTATATATCTTGTTTTATAAAAGTGTTTTATTCAGCATCTCGACATCTTTTGTGACTAAAGAGTTATATAAGATTAATGCTGAGTAACCTGCTTTTACATGACGCTTACTTGACTATTTGTCGAATAATTACATCTTATATGACCTATGCTCGAGTAAATGGAAAAAATAATTGCTATTATAGAACTTTTTGGTTTCAGCTGTTACTTTTATATGATTAACGTATCTACCTGTAGGTGTCATGGCGCTTAAAACCACTAAACTTGCTATATAAGAACTAATACGAAGCAGTTATATGATATGTTAATCGTATACATGTCATATAGTAGTTTCCTTCGTAATAATTAAAAATATTTATTTTATTTATATTGTAATAACTAATAATTAAAGTGGCGCGTTCATTATTTATTACTAAATATAGTATACTTTATCAGTAAAGTGGTATTCGCAATACATTTTCACCATTAAGTAGAATTTATAATGCCAATTATAACATGGTCATATATTACTTTGATAGCTCTGTCAAAACATACTCAACGGCATTAAGTGATTTAATTTTGTTTACACCAGCTAGCATTAACAAAATTATATGCACGAGCAAGTTGTCAATCCGTCTTCTGTTTAGTTTCGCTGGACACTTTTATTCCACAAATTTGACATATAAGTAGCAATTATATGATCAATAAATAACTAACTCAACGGTTATATGGCTCTTATATGATTAAAAGTCATATAAAAGCTATATAAGTCGCTATTATACAGCTAGTTAACTATAAAGTGGTCACGGCGATGATTATTATATGACTAATAAGTGGTGGCAGTTTCAGTTAAATGGCTTTTATATGGCTAAAAAGCTGAGTAATATGGGCCCAAATCGCGTTATATAAACGTAATTATTACGTTTTTATGACCAATTTCATAAGCTAAAAGCCTGAATATGTTACGTTTCCGCGACGATTATATGACGAAATTTTGCTAGTTGGGTATGAATAAGGGGGTTAGTTAGTAACTGGCACAAACTTCATCCACTGATACCAAAAGACACCAAACTTTATTTACTACACCTTTAATTTTTTGGCAGAATTTTGAACGATTTGAGTGATTTTTTCAATGTTAGGAATTAGTCCACTCGTGACCAGTGAAGTAACTTCCTACCTTATTGCTCGTCTCAGACAATATGTAATTTTTCAGCTATTATAGATTGAATCCCATCTGGTTCTAGAATTGTTTTATTGGCTAAAACTGGCATCACAGACGGTCTCCTTAAATTACGAACAGGCAATCGCATATCAGGTAAGATTTTTTTGCATTCTTTATCGCCGTTAATGTCATCGTCAATTGCTAGCTGCAGAGTATGAGCCGCACACCTTACTGCAGAAACGGAGATCAGTTCTACGGAAGTTTCTTCGTTGGCTAGCGATAACGCACCTAAATCATCAACTAAATTTTCATAATCTTGCCTCTTCAACCTTATTTTGAACTTCTTCTGCGTGTTCGTTTAAAAGTTTTACTATTTTAATCATGTTTGCTCCATTGTCCGCTGTAACAGAATCCAGATTTTCAAAGTTAATTTGGTAATTGATAGCGAACAGAAACATCTTAGTCTTTTAAAAAGTCTCTTGTGTGCTTTCTGTCAAGCTGAACTATGGTCAGGGTTCCTAAGACGATACTATTGTTCACTATATATTGGGCATTGATTCCTAAAAATGTCCTATCGTAGCATGTCGCCGCATCAGACAGATTAATTTATCCTTAATTTCGCCTTTAATTGTATTTAGAACCTTATCTGCCTCTAAACTTATTCTGCGAGAAGAAATCGTTGCAGTTTGTTCTAGACCTAGCAAAAATTTGAAATATTTTTTGAAAGGCCACGTCATCTTTACCGTTCGTCAGTGGAACAATAAACAAACCTAAAAACACGCATTAATCACGCACTTTTAGGTTTCACGATACTGTCAAAGATCTCAAACATTTTATTGTTTCATACCTACATCTAAAAAGATAAAATGTTCCGTAACGAGTTTCACGCACACGTCTATCAATTGAGCAGTCTGCGATTCCTTTCGATTGCTAGTTAATGCCTCATCATTTATTTGTTTGGTAATTAAATATGATGAGAGACTTTCAGGTGCGATAGTAGATTCGTTCCATGTTGACCCTTAAAAACGTGTATATTTTTTAACACAACTTTGTTTTTGGGGCCCTGGATATTTTCTTTGAATTTTATAAAACGAATTCACTAACAGAAGACAAGACTTCTTTTTGTTTATTTTTTGTATTTTTCAAATAAGTAGGTGGACTAATTTTTGCTATAGTCGATATCAAAATAACTGTAAGCCGCATTTTTTCTTTTCGGTCCGCGGCCAATTTGAGACGTAATAATTTAATGACATTTCTTGTGAGAACTAGAACTTAAAGTAGCAACATGTTAGCACCAACTTACTACATTGTTTATTTTTAAATCATAGACAATTAGTAATACCGCAAGGAAATAAGTGTCGACAAAATTTGGTTGATCCGAATCTAATATATGCAATCTACATTTCAATAATGAGTAGGACATTACTATTGTTTGTTTTGTTTTTATTTAACGCGGAAGGAAGGACTGACAAACGGATATAGTGAAACTATAAGGCTTCTTAGTCTGTAAGATCCCTAAAAATGCAAGGAGGACTCCTTGCTTTTTTTATACTATTTTAATTATTTTTATATTAAATGTATTATTATAGGAATAAAAATGTTGTAAGGCAAGGTGGGGTAAGAGTTTTACATTACTTTGTGCATAAATGACCGAACGAGTAGTAACTTCGAGTTCGAAAATAAGACTGAGGGTGCGGCTACACTGACGCGGAGCGGAGCTGTGGGAGCTCGGCCAATGAGACCGCATCACAGTGTTTCGAATTTTGAATTTGAAGAATGTAATTGGTCAATTTCGCACATCTCCGCTCCTTTCCGCGTCAGTGGAGCCGCACCCTTTATATTTGAAATAAGCTATTACCGGAATTACGTCACTGTCATCCAAAGTCATTATTGCACTTTATTGATATAAAATTTATGGGAAAAAAATAAGTTATAAATAATAGACTAAAACATAATAGACTCATTTTTCGGTTATTCCTTGTAACTCAGGCAATTACGTTAATTACATCCGAAATGTGAACTTAACTGCGGGAATTTTTAGGGTTCCGTAGCCAAAATGGCAAAAACGGAACCCTTATAGATTCGTCATGTCCGTCTGTCCGTCTGTCCGTCTGTCACAGCCGATTTACTCGGAAACTATAAATGCTACAGTAACGAAATTTGGTGAGAATATGTGTTGTATGAACCGCTACAGGATTATGATACTAAATTGTAAAAAAAACCATTGGGGTGGGGGCCCTCCATACATGTAACTGAGGGATAGAAATTTTTTTTTAGTTTTACATAAGCGTGTGGGGTATTAATAGAAAGGTCTTTGAAAATGATATGAAGGTTTATACATCACATTTTTATTTAAGCAAATCGTTTTCGAGATATCAGCTCTCAAAGTCTGAAAAATGTGTCCCCCCACCTCTATTTTTTAAACTACGCGATATAAAATTCTGAAAAAAATATATGTTATGCACATTAATAAACTCTATCAACGATTTTTGGTTTGATTAAATTATCTTCTATAGTTTTTGAGGTAGGTCGATTTAACTGTATTTTTTAAATAATAAATTGATTTTGGTACGGAACCCTTTGCGCGCGAGTCCGACTCGCACTTGGCCGGTTTTTAAAATACTATTTTACGTAAAATACGCGATAAATTAACTTGAAATCCTATTTGAACCCTTAAAATTTAGTCAAAAAAGTTTTTGAGCCTCAGAAAACCCTTACAAAGGTTCGGTTGTTTCCTCACGCTCACAGACAAGACGATCCTAGGGAGAAGTACAGCTTTGTTACGAGTATTAGGGTTGTTGGATTTGGAAGGACGTCACAGTTTTAGATTTTTTTTTTAACTCGTATTCAAAAACCATGATGTTGGGTTGTTTATAATCTACAGTTACTGTATGTAATATTTTGCTCTCGGTCAACGCTTTCTTGAATGTTTCTTCATTAGTTATACGACGAAAAACAAAGGATTACCTACGGCATAATGTACTACACCGGTAATTGTGTACTCACTTACCATAATTATTAGATCACTAATGATATTAATTGCTATCAACAAAGACATATTATAGCAAACAACAACAACAACCATTTTTAATTTCTTTGTGGCTCGAAAATAAAAAATACATCCTTACCTTTCTTGGGTCTTTTCGGTGGACGTCGCGGAACTCTGCTCCCGGCGGCGGTCGTGCACAAGGCCCATAAACTTGCCAAGCCAGGGATTCTTCGCCCCATGTCCCATCCCCGACTGCCACATCGTCATCTTGGCGGTTGTTCGGCATCGATTAGACTCGCTAGCTCTGAGATTTTTCTCTCATTTTCGTCCCTTTTATAATGGAAAGCATACACTGCACTACCTAATGTATTTAGAATTATACCTATAAATACGTAACGTATAACTATAATAGTCCTTTCTGCCATTGTGTCGATTGTATTGTAAAAAATATATCTGTGTTTAGCTAATTTGTCCATAAAAATCCAATACATTGTTATAACTTTAACGAGTATTTAGGTAGCGGCAACAACTTTATGGCGTTTATAATTTCATCATAATTAGGACCTAAGTTGTTTTCAGAGCTCAGTGGTGATCCTGCCAAATATCCATTTCGTGCATGAATACGCGTGGCCGGTGAATATAATTAAATTTATGAATAAACTGCTTAAATACAGAACAAATTATGTTTCCCCATATAAGAATGCCAACATAACGAGAGTCAATTACTAAAAAAATATTAATGGATATGTTATGCAGTAAGTACACGGTGCAACGCTAATTGTAATAACATATAATTTAATTAAAGTTAGGTGTTCACGTCATTTATTTCATTTTCGATCAAATTATTCAGATAGTTTACAACTAAAAATCGATTTTAAGTATCATATAAATATAAGATGCATGTAAAATGATCCGCGGAGTTCCCTTCTAACAACAAACATTATTTTCCTTCCTAGGAATATCCAATTATAATTTTTATTTCGATTAATTCACTTCACTTTATTTATAATAATATTGTTAGTGTTCAAAATTTTATTGTACCAGGCTCCTTTTAGAGTTATGATGATTCTTCGTGTTCTGAAACAAGAAATATAGAATTTAAAATTTAATAAATAAAACGTTTATAATTTTATAGTAATGTATTTCAAGATTAATGTCCAATTTTGACGATGGTGATATCAAATCACAATTAAATTCGACTATTTCTGAATTCCTCTATTTCTGCCACATGACAACTCTTTGGTCAATTTAAAAAATAAACAACCTGACTAAATTGGAATGCTTCATCTACATGACATAATCCTTGGAAATGTTTGCAAACGTACTTGGTCGAGTTATGTTATTACCGCGCTAGAACAATAACGTAAGGAAAAGGCACGCGTGTTTTATATCTTGGATTGTGAGCCTAAAAGCGCTTCAAAAGTTCGTAACGTAGGTAACGAGCAAGTGTGTTTTTGAACTCCCGAGAAAAGAAGCCATCGCCATAGCAAAAGTTCAAACAGCACTGCTGGACATAAACATGCGAAACGAGCTTAGTTTTATTAAAGACAATTATCAACTTATTCTTGAATCTATAACAAAATCAGTTTACCAATATTTCTATAAAGTAAGCTTTTCAAATAAAAGAAGACAGTAAACAATTTTGAACATGTTTTTGCCCTAATTGAATTAAAGATAAATAAGAAAACGTACTTGATAGGAATCCGGATATTTATTAGATAATTAGATAAAAAGGATGGCATGTTTGCATCAATTTGAGGAAGTTCTAAAGTATGTTACTTTAACTTCCGTCGATGTAGAACGATCTTTTTCTAGCCATAAATAATTTTTTGATCAACTCAGAACATGTTTCACTCCCGAGAAAATGGAAAAAATGTCAATCATTTTGCAACTGGAATTATGAAATGAACAACCTCGATGATGACTCTATGGATATTCAAAACTAGGTACCGTAAAACTACCAAACTATAGTCCAAAGGCTCCCAACTATGGTCCAAAACTATGTCAAATATCTTCGATTTAGTGTAATTATTATAGGATTGACGCAGTTGTTACACAAAGTCTCCTCATTAATGATTAAAAAATTTAGATAAGACTAAAGTAAAAGATTTTCAATGATGTTTAATTACAAGTTCAACTTGTCGTGGACCATAAATAGTTGTATGGTTTTACGGTACTTACTTCACTGTTTCTTATATTTTTTAATTCAGTAGTCATCAGTCAATTTAGGCGGAAAGAAACAGTTGCCTTTGAAGCATTGGATATAGCGATCAATGTGAAGGTAGTAACTTTTTTTTTTCATCACACTTGCTTCTTTAGCGCGCCATTGCTAGCATGCATCACGGGAGTAATATAATATAAAAAATATATGTTGTCTTATAACTTATTTTTTGTCCGCAAATGTGATGAAAACCATTGTATGCATCACTGTCGGAAGCATACTAACTCGAATCATTAAAATACCTCCGCCTACGGCGTCGAGTTTCTAACGCTCTCATTAGTAATACCGTACTTGCCTCCCTAGATGCACTGTTTTACTATTATGGCGTCGGAACCCTAAAAAACACGAATTATTAGTACGAGCGGCCGAAGGTTTGTGCTCAGAAACTATTGTTCTTTTTCTTTATTTCCTATTGCTGCAATGCCTCGAAATTTATTACCAGTCGAGACAGCTAATAAAAGGTGTCCCTGAAGTAAAGAGACAATTTAATTTTTTTCTTATTGGTTTGAATTTTAGTTTATAAATAAAAATATATTGATGTCATGGTGTCTAAAGTTTCCTTATGTGTCATTTAATTTTCTAGTATAAGAGTTTCATAGTAACGATATACAGTAAAACACTTTCGTCAAGAAGTAGCTACGAGAGACATTCAATAAATTCTCGGTATATACCTAAGTACCTACATGAAAATGAAAGAGTACGATGAAGAGGAAGGTAATTTTTTTTTTTCAATGCTCACAGTGAACTTTTTAAGTTATCGTGATTGTTTTTTTGCCTACCGGTTTAACACAAAACAGAAAATAAAAAATATAAACCATTTACAAAAAAAATCAAAGAAATGATAAAAAAGTAAAATCCTATCAGAATGTGTGTTTCTTGCATACTTTGGTGATTTGTCTAAACATGTAATAAATAAATAAATAAATATCTTGGGACATCTTACACAAATCAACCTAGTCCCACGGTAAGGTCAATTAAATCTTGTGGTGTGGGTACAAGGCGAATGAATGAATGAATGAATTAATGAATGAATGAATGAAATGATTTATTGCAATAAACACGGTATTTAACAGCAGTCATAAGCGACGATATATATAATAGATGGATACGTATAGATACTTATATACATACACAGCCACGACCAAGGAACAAACATTTGTGATAAATAAATACACAAAGAATGCCCTCGCCGGGATTCGAACCCGGAACCCCCAGTTTCGTAGGCAGAGCACTACCAACTAGGTTACAGAGGCTGACAAAAATATAAAAATAAATATGTAAAACCATCAATATTGTGGAAAATTATTTATTCAATGTAATAAGCACCAGACATAATGTAATTATAACAAGTCGAAAGTAAAAAGTCGATAGTGCTTAATAGAGGCCCCTTTGCTTAATTGATGAGATTTATTTGGCAACAAAGGTGGGTAAAATCATAATTTGTATAAAAGAAGAAAAAATTACGTCACGTCATTACTCAAATATTTTTCAAATTTTGTTTACAAATTTTATATAGATTTTATATTATATTTTGACTTTCATCACCAAATTAATAGTGCAAACAGTGAAAAAAAAAAATTAAATCCCAAATGGACGATGACGACGGAGAAAAAGATGCGAAAATCGCATCCTCACTGCCTGAAACATCTTCAAATTCTTCAACAACCACAAAATGTCCGGTATGCTCTCGGAAATACAAAAAAAGGCTTAAAAAGACACATCCTCATGGCTCATCATCAGGGTCAGGGCCACTATAGTCAACCGAACATATTGAACCAAAATGAAAGGCAAAATGGTGAGACATCCAAAATTCCTATCAACGCCACTAACCAATCACAAACTCGGGAACTTATACTACATACAGAAAACCTCCGTCCAACAAATACATTGAACCCAAATGAAAGACATACCAATGAACCTGTGAATCCAACAAACATTCCGGAATTCCGCAACAAATATTCAAAATTTATTTCTGAGAGGATTTAACGCAAAGCTACTCAATAGCGAAGGTGACAATTCGTAAAGGTGTAAAGGAACTTTCAAATAGTTTACCTCAGAGAGGTCATTCCGAAAAAATATTTATTCTATGTAGTACAATACTTCAAAGATATCCTATGGTGAAATCTGGCCAGGATAACAGACGAATGGAAATTCAAAGAAGAATGGAAATGTGGAACTCTGAACACTACGATGAAATGATCCAAGAAACAATACTTTGCAACTCTAAATTTACATCAAAAAATAAACAGAAACAAGATGAAGACCATGATGTTAGAATATTCAGTCGTCTTATGCTGCAAGGAATAATTAGACAAGCAAATAGATGGATAACAGGAAGATCTGGAGGCGGAATTTTGGATCCAAATGAAAAACTAGGAGATAAATACACCAAATATTTAAAGAAAAACATCCTGACCAAACAATCCCACAACTAACTGATTTTATAGGTTTGGGCGGAGGTCACCAAATTCAGAATAAGTTAAATCCCGACTTTTCCAGTTTCTTTTTCAGTCAGTTTCTGGGTAGATCATGTTCTTATTAGGTTGGATTCGGAGCGAGTCAGTTTAGAAACATGTCAAACACTATATTTACCAATTTCTCATTTAGAATTTTTCTGAGGAGGTCTGATTTTTAGGAGGTTAGTAAGTTTTTTCGGAGTAGGTTAAATCAGAACAAGAACAGATTCAGACAAGAAATGTTTCTTTAGTAAACTAATTCTAACTACATTTGTTTCCTTGTTACGAGTTACGACTAATTAGACGGGATTCTTAATAAGTGTACATACTTCATAGGTAGTTATTTTCTAAGTTCGTTGGTATCTGTGGAGGACAAGTACAATTAGCTTGAATATCAGATGACACTTAACATCAATACTACCTATTTACTAATAACTTAATCCTAAGTGTTCTGGCCATTTGTAAACATATCTATCATAAATCATAAAAGAATATTTCTCTACCGTTGCCAATGTCAAGCTAGTTCTTTACAAATTTGTAATGGAAAAAGACCTAAAATGATAAATACGGCAAAATCGAAGCCATGTGCTATACTTGGAGACTTCAAAAATTGCTTACAAAAACAAAATAAAAATGGAACGCTGCACTTCAGATGCAGCGACAGGGATAGTAAGTGCACAGCCTCTATTACAACCAATTCTACAATGACAACGGTGTTACGAAAAAGTGACCATACAAGGTACAAAATTTCCATACATTTTTCGAATTTTCCATTCCGTTACCGCCATACAAAGTCATGGTAACGGAATGGAAAAAAAATCTTCAGACACATTTTTTCTCCTATTAGAATCGAAAGAGCTCGCAATTCTGAGTAGAAACGGCATAAAAAATACAATAAAAAAAAAGAAGTTGGGGGGACAACTTTGAAAAAATGGCCCAAATAATTGTGGTCGACTGTGATTTGGCATGACGTACCACGATTTTGTCTTACACTAGAATTGTCACTTATACGAGTCTTACGTAACCAAAAACTAACCAAATTAGATATAGACAATTTATGAATTAAACGTATTTGACCTAATCAGAAAAAGGTTTATTATTGAATTTGATGCGGTTATAATTTGGTTTTGTTAAAATTTAGCTTACTTAGAACATAACTGTTTCAGCATTTAATCTTTAACGGATTAGGCATAATCAGAATTAAACTTATTATCGAAACGACCTCTTAGGAACTAAACGATTTCAGAAACTGACTTAAAAAGAATAAAATAAATAAATAAATAAAAATAAATATCTTGGGACATCTTACTCAAATCGACCTAGTCCCACGGTAAGCTCAATTAAGGCTTGTGATGTGGGTACCAGGCGACGATATATATAATAGATAGATACATATAGATACTTAAATACATAGACAGCCATGACCAAGGAACAAACATTTGTGATAAATAAATACACAAAGAATGCCCTCGCCGGGATTCGAACCCGGAACATCCAGCTTCGTAGGCAGGGTCACTACCAACTAGGCTACGGAGGCTGACAAACTTCTGAAAAAGAAACTGTGGAACAGTCAGTATTTAACTTATTCCGAATTTGGTGACCTCCGCCCAAACCATTTTATAGATCACCCTGAACTACCAATAATAGTGAATGTCGATATTACACCAAACCACATAGAAAAAGTTGCAAAAAACTTTCAGGTGGTGCTGCGCCCAGTGGCACAGACTCTGAACAATGGAAATCACTCCTCCTTCGATTCCTCCTTCCTCGATTTGGAAACCACAGCTCTGAACTACGGGAATCAATCGCATCACTAACAAGAAAACTTAACAGTGAAGTAGTCGAATGGGATAGCATTACAGCAATACTGGCAAGAAGAGGCATAGCTCTAAACAAATGCCCAGTCGTTCAACCAATTGGAATCGGCGAAATATTACAACGCATAATCGCAAAAGTAATGGCCACAGCAACAGGATTAGACGTTCAACAAGCCTGCGGTTCAGATCAACTCTGTGCAGGAATAAAATCAGGCATTTAAAGTGGAATTCATGCAATGACCAGTTGTTTTAATGAAGGTGAAGATGACGATGATCTGTTTTTAATAGACGCAGCAAATGCCTTCAACGCGTTGAGCCGCCCAATCGCCCTTTGGAATGCTAGAATCTACTGGCCACGCTGTGCGATATTTCTTTTTAACACTTATAGAGGTAATGCTGTCATCTGCTTATCAGGATCTAATAATGTCATTCATAACAAAGAAGGAACAACACAAGGTGACCCACTAGCAATGTTAATGTATGCTATGGGATCTTGCCTTTAATTTAAAGCTGCAAAGACTATACCAAATATATCCAAAATTGGTATGCCGATGACTCAGCCCGCTTTGGAAAGCTTAAAAACATAATGATGATGAGTATTAACCGGTGGGAGGGATCCGTTGGACCCGATCATCGAGTGAACCCTGTTTGTCTCAGTCGTCATGCGATTGATTGGACCCGACGGATCGTGTCGTGTAATACCGCTTTTTAGGGTTCCGTAGCCAAAATGGCAAAAACGGAACCCTTATAGATTCGTCATGTCCGTCTGTCCGTCTGTCCGTCTGTCACAGCCGATTTACTCGGAAACTATAAATGCTACAGTAACGAAATTTGGTGAGGCTATGTGTTGTATAAACCGCTACAGGATTATGATACTAAATTGTAAAAAAAACCATTGGGGTGGGGGCCCTCCATACATGTAACTGAGGGATAGATTTTTTTTTTTAGTTTTACATAAGCGTGTGCGGTATTAATAGAAAGGTCTTTGAAAATGATATGAAGGTTTATACATCACATTTTTATTTAAGCAAATCGTTCTCGAGATATCAGCTCTCAAAGTCTGAAAAATGTGTCCCCCCCCCTCTATTTTTTAAACTACGCGATATTAAATTCTGAAAAAAATATATGTTATGCACATTAATAAATTCTATCAACGATTTTTGGTTTGATTAAATTATCTCCTATAGTTTTTGAGGTAGGTTGATTTAACTGTATTTTTTTAATAATAAATTGATAATGGTACGGAACCCTTTGCGCGCGAGTCCGACTCGCACTTGGCCGGTTTTTTAAAAGTAAAAATGTTCATACCTCTTAAACAGGTCAAACTTAAAAATAATAATAGGTAATGAGGTGTCGGTGTCTTATTTGACTTTTGTTGTGTTTCAAAGTATTAGTTATGTAGTTTACATATAATTACTTAGAAATATATATTCAGCCGGCAACCAGTCACTTCCCGGCTTCGCTAGTAATGTACTGTTAGTGTAAAAATGCTCCTCCACTGCCGACCTTAATGCTTCATCGTCAGGAAAACGTTTTCCACACAGATCATTTTAAGATTAGGGAACAAGTAGGAAGTCCCTAGTTAATGGACGTTATTGCAAATAATATGGGTCCTTTTTAGGGTTCCGTAGTAAACAAGGAACCCTTATAGTTTCGCCGTGTCCGTCTGGCCGCCTGTCCGCAACATAGCTCAGTGGCCGTTATAACTAGAAATCTGCAATTTGGGACAGGTATAAATATTAATCGTGCCGATAAAGTATTATAAAAACTAGAAAAACATTTTTTTTTCGGGTACCTCCCCAATTGGTAAAGTGGGGATGATTTTTTTAATTTGCTGTAATCCTATAGTGTGGGATATCTTTCAAAAAGAATAAGGGTCATGAAAGAAAGTTTTTTTCTAAAGTTATTATTTTCTGAGATAACCGCTCCAGAATAAAAAACATTGTGTTGTGGGGGGGGGGGGGGCTGTAACTTTTGATCCGTGCGTCTAAAAAATATGAAAAAAATCATGAATTGCGAACATAATCGGCCCAGCCGTTTTTGAATATCTACGGAACTCTATACTGAGCATGGCCCGACATGCTCTTGGCCGGTTTTTTTATGTGAAGTTTTAGTATAGTGGAGTTTATTACTATGTAAACACAATTGCACGGGATCAGTATAGAGTAATTGCCCATATTATCTGACCAAGAGCGACGATCGAAACAAAAATTCTAATAGGTTTCAATTTGCTGGACCACTCTTAGAGTGCGGCTCCACTGAGCAAGATGTGCAAAATTGGCCAATGACACCGCATGACAGTGTTTCGAATTCTGAATTTGAAGAATGTAATTGGTCAATTTTGCACATCTCCGCTCCTCTCTGCCTCAGTGGAGCCGCACCCTTATAGGTACGTACCTACCTAGCTACAGCAAGTAGGTACTTGAGTTTTCTATTGATAAGTTGGTGATCATACTTCATCAATTAGTTTGCCAGAAAGTTGTTTGCAAACATTTAAAATACATTTGGGTATAATTCGCCGCCGTTTACACAATCAAGGTAGCAGTACTGCATCGCGTGAGCCACGCGAGGGTGCACGGCCCGGCGCTTTCCTCATAACAACCAGCGCGTTCCGCTGCAAGCAGCCGCCGGGGCTCTATCCGCTATTCCCCCCATAAACTAAAGTACGACGTCTGCACTCTAGTTATTCGTTGAATAGCTTAGCTTGGCCATAGGCATTGGTTTAATGTTAAAGAGACTAACATCTATTGCCTCGTAGAAAAAAAATACTAGCAATTTTTAAATGTAATCAATGCTGCTCGATGGCTATATTATCTGGCTTTAATAATAGTTGGGCTTAGAGCTAATACAAAGTAGGGTAAGAACGTCAGATTGCTTTTCCCAAAAAATGAAAATTGTGCGAAAGCGCCCCATACGTGGGGGATGCCATTTTTTACCACAGTATTCGTTTTTTTCTCATCTGTCTGTATTTATTTACAAACATTTGTTTCATATATCGATGATTTCTTTTGGAAATAACAATATTCTCACTAAACAAAAATATTGGGGTACATTGGTACAGTAAGGATTCTCACACATTCTTGGCTGTACAAAGCTGCGAAGGTACCCCAACTAAAAATGAAGAAGTTAAAACAAAAAATAGCGGAGATATGGTCACATTGATCACTGTACGAATTCTACCTACTCTCCCCTATCGACACACTGTGTCTAATGCTTCTAACACTGAACGAAGGCGAATATCTAAGCGATGAGCTTATTAACTGTTTTCTTTCCTAAGAAACGAACAAAATATACCTCTTTTCAGTAAAAATTACAAGATATGTTTCAAGTTGAGCTCTGGCTGTTCACACTGCTATCGAGTATACCTATAGTTATTTTCTAGAATTCACTCGCCCGTACAAAAACTCGCCAATAGCTACGAGCTCATCCCTTAGTAAAAACACTTCAGTAAAGTTCAGTACAGTTTTGACATTTTAAGGAATTGAAGGATCAGATTATGGACACGTGTTCGTACCACTCACGTCTGAATTGACAACAATGTTCCGAACTACATCAGTGTGCTTACCATGAGATTGTTTGACGTTAGGCATTGATTAGAAATAATTAGGTTTGGAAAGAATGTTTACAAACAGAATCAGATGCTTTGTGATGGTCTCGCTTATTGTTTATCGTGCTATTCGATACTTTGCATACTCGTACTTGTGAGAATGCGAGAGCAATAACGACCTACAGCAAATCGGGCCACCATAAGCCTACTAAATTTCTTGCAAGCGTATTGTTTATTGTTATCATTACAGACGTGTTAGATTTGTGACTAATGGCGAATTAAGTAATATCAATTTCGGCTACACGGAATCACGCAACGGTCGTTGTCTGGGTCAATGTACCACACGAACTTGGTAGCACAATAGCTTTTGAGCATAATACAGGAACTGACCTTCGACACTAAGCCAAACAAAACAATGTGTGGTAATATTTTGTAGAACAACTCCAATTGTTTTATTAAATGTTTTTTACTAAAAAAACATTTCATAAAACAATTTTTATATCTATTCGGCCTGCAAGACCTTACTTCTCGGCTTTTGCAGTTATGTACTATTGTTACTTTTTATTAATATTTTTGACAAAAAAAACATTTGATAAAACAATTTGTTGTTTGAATTCATTACAGTTTACGATTCCAATGTATGTTTATGTGTTTGTGTTAAATAAATCCACATAGATTTGAATGAAAATATCTTATTAAAAGGCAGCAAGTTGTAGACATGGTTTACGGTTTATGTAGGTATATTCTAAAAAGGAGGATATCGTTTATTGATTTATTTAATAGGATTTTATTTACTACGTCATATAAAAATGTAAAGATGGATAGAATGTATGGATAAGAGATGTTAATTCAGATATCGGAATATAAATAATATGGATTGGAGATTTTAGTACAACAAAGATAATTTAGAATATTTTATAGTTGATACTTAGTTGCTCGTAGTTGAAAAACTTGGCACATCATTTGCACCGTTGATGCACTGGTTGTTTTATTATCAATTTAATTACATTTGAATATTCGACGGAAGTGCTGTTTGGAATTTCTCAAAGGTTGTTTTTGACAGAATTGTTACATTTGTGACACGTGATTTAATAAAGACTGTTATAGGTAGGAAGATTAACTAATAGTAATAACTTAAATGTGATTGATGAATAAATATTTTATTTTGTTGTTGCAAGCTTATGTATTATTTAATACTACTTACTGTGGAGAATTTAAAGGTGTTGTTAAGAATTTTGTGTTTGTTGTTATATTGTTGTAGTTAGTTATAATTTTACTCGATATTGTTACTTAGGTTCGTTTGACTAAGGAATATTGGAAATTCAATTGGGTATCGATTTCAAATATTTATGCACGGTGGGCTGTGTTGATGAAGGACTGTTAATCCTTGGTGGGCGTTATGTACAATTAGGAAACTGATGTTGTTTAATAATTGTAATGTAGATGGTAGTAAACCACTGCCACGAAAAAGTAGATCGCGATGATGAGATTTTTCGTGGATTAGTATATAAGTTTAGACTTCAAATGTATGTTTTAACTATCGAAGAGACTAGAAATAAATATTAGCTTGTGTTATTATTAACCGGCTTTTATTTTAAAGTACTGCTTGGAAATTCGACAGTTAATGTGGTACTAACACGACGGGGCTCTCACTTACTAATGGTAACCTAAACCAAGAGATCCCTGATCGATGGATTGGTCGAGGCCCTGAGACAATACAGTGGCCTGACAGATCTGCCGATCTAACCCCCTTAGATTTCTAATTATGGGGTACTTTAAGAATATGATATACGCAAATCGGATTAATTCAAGAGAAGAATTGCTCTAAAGATCATTGAAGCCGCTCAGTACTTGAAAAACAGGCCTTACAGGCCAGGGTTAGCGTTAACGGACAAATACGTACACGATTAAGTTTGAAAAATTCGAAGAACATGGAACACAATTTGATTTTTTTTACCGTGACATCTAAAAAATCATGTACCTATGGCATACGAGCTTTCTCTCGTTCCTTCTCAATCAGTATATTCTGTGGCCCAGAGGCCTATAAATAGGTCTCCTCAAACAAAAGAAATTCTATTATATTTCCTACACTATGTCTATGAATTCAAAATTCATTGAGTTAAAAACGTTCACAAATCACTTTTAGAAAACTGTCATAATCCCACGGAACGAGCCCGACTCCTAGCGATATCTGAACCCGAGTCGGGACATTGAATGTCTTTTGGATCCGCCTGCTTTGCGTGTGGGTATCTGTATCCGGCTTGGGCTCAAAACTTGTGAACCGCACCCCTGCTGCCGTTGTGAAGGTTCAGTGGACCCCCTCGGTCGACACGGACTAGACACGCGTCACTCGACGTCCTCATTCGTAGCGCGCTCGGCACCGCCTCCATACCAGCAACCTTGGAACCAGTAGGTCTGTCTGCGGCAGATGGCAAACGACCAGACGGCGATGATCTCTTGTGCCTTGGTACTTGGCATGGCATGTGACCAGCGTTGGATACGCTGGCCCCATCCCATGTCCAGCGCTCTGCAAGGAAGCAGCAGTCTGCCGCAGTAGACGCCCAAACTGTCAGTGCCGTAAATATACTTTCTTAAAAAATAATTACATATTTATGTCACTGCCGTACAAAGAGGCAATGCGGCGAGTATTCCGGGAACTAAGCCCCGGGCCACATTAGGGTTTTTTGATGTGTATTTTGATACCTGATATGTATAAGTCTCAAAACAATAAATCTACCATTTTTCGTGACAATTCCTGTTTTTTTAAGTATGTAAAAGAATTACAAATTGATAAGATAACTATGTGGGCATTTCTCCGAGCGTTTCAACCGCCGTGACTTCGGTGGCAGCCTAATCTCACGAATCCCGTGAGAGATGCAAGAACTTTTGGATATATTGGTATACGTAGTTGACTACCAATTTATCCAAAAAATGTATGAGATACCCGCGAAAATCGGGTAATAATGTTGCCACCGAAGTCACGGCGGCGGTTGGAACGCTCAGAGAAATGCCCATTTTATTTTATTTTGTCCTTAATTTACCAAATTTTTTATTTCGCGTACAAATAAGTTGCCAACCAATATTAAAAATTTTAGTTTTGTTTATGTAGTTTTCACTTAAGTTAATTGTTCACAAATGCTAACACTTAGAAAAAACGGCAAGTATTAAATTAATGAATGATTAATGAGTTCTGATTGCGATTTAAGTAATTTCTGCTTTACAAACAAAAATGTATGACTGACAATCTTTATGACAGATCTGCCTCTACTAATGAAAAGAGATGACAATAACAAGCTTTCTTCATTGCATTTATACTAGCATGTTTATACTAGCTCACCTTTCTCTCCAAAATAGACCAGATAAAAAATCGGAAACTCACTGCACTGGAGACATGAGGTGACACGTGAAATTCGGTTTGTAGCCATTTTTGGTTCTTACGAGCTTTATAAGCCGAAGCTCAATTTCGTTCTTATGTTTGCGGTCTACAACCCAAATGTTTGCATGCCTAAGACTTCAATGCAGTGTCCAAAACATATTTTCAATAATAAGCCGCTATTACTTTGACACTAGACTTAATAATATCTACATACAGAGAAATACATAAATATGCTCAGAATTTCAAGTTCTAATAAGTCTCTTTTGTCTTCTAAAATGTCAAAATTACAAAGTCCATATCAAAAGGGCCTATAATATTTCTCCCTTATAGTAAGAGATAGTAGATTGTTCAACGAGGGACTAAAACAGGCCATTATGACACGAGATATTTATCCACCCGAGCGTAGCGAGGGTGGATGTAGTTCGAGTGTCATTATGGCTGTTTAGTCCCGAATTAAACACTCTACTTTTCACTTTGAATGCGAGGAAAAAACTAGGTTCTACATAATCCCAATATTTATTAACAGAAAGAACAAATAAGAAACAAAAAAATCATATGTTCTGCGATGTCAAAACTTCCGATTTCTTCGGAACATGGCCACTTGACGATAAGTTCGCAAACTTTTTCAAGTTGTATGGTTTAGTTGCAGTGTGGTTTTAAGCGTGGAATATAAGCTACAAGGTGATGACGGTTGATATTTCTTAGATTTTTTATCAAAATATCTCAGAAATACGCCTTCCATAAATGATGTTGGTATCTACCTAATTTGCTTTCCAATTTTCCAATCCATAAAAGTTTGATACGCTTTTGAATATATTACACTAGATTTCGGCGGCAAAAGATTTTGCACCACGTCTTTTGCATTCTTCTTCATTCTGGAGTAAGGCGTTAATACTTCTTCATCGCATGACGTGACGTAAATTATATAACTACGATTTGAACAATATTACTTATGGACAAAAACACAAAAATAAGCAATCAAATTCGTTCCGCGTTTTAGTTTTAATCTGTATTCCTTTTTCGAAATATGACGCTTTAAATACTTGCATATTTAGCCAACGAATTGGAGCTAACTACATAACTATTTTGAAGCTAATTGGTTACTAAAACATAAGTAATAAATTGGATTCAATCTTAATCTTATATTAAACAAGTATTAAATATACAATACATGTATATCAAGAAAATAAATCGATTCTCCTTAATATTTTTGCACGATTGACATTTTGAGGTTATTTTCAATGTCAATAATCGTTCGTTCAAAAATCATAAACACCAGAAATGACTGTTTAGGGGTTTCCAAAGTCCATTAAAAAAAAGTTTAGAGGTTGTATCCACGGCATGCACAAAAGTGGTCTATACACAAGCACTGAAAATGGCGACTATCCTTTATTCTTGAACGCCGTGAGTGTGGCTGTTTACGGGTTTCCAACGTCAATTAAAAAAAAATTACTTTAGTCCCTAGAGATTAATAAAGAGTTTTAGTCCCGATATGCAGGGACTAAAATAACATTTTAAGAGCATGAGAAGTGAAAAAGATATAAGGTTTTTTTCTTGAAAATCAGATTGTGTAGGTATTTTTGGATAAACACACAAGGCCGCAACGCAACAAAACGGCGTAATTCTAATATCAGTAATAATATCGAAATGGAAACCGTGGATTCACGTATTTCTCAATTTCCCAAAAAAAGTTCCAACTGGAAAATAAGTATTTGAACGTGTATCATCGTCGATATTATGCTGTCTATTAGTATGGATATTTGTTTCTACAATCATATAAGTAAGTCCTGGTATTAACATTTT
Organism: Thaumatotibia leucotreta; assembly: GCA_025490895.1. Lineage (NCBI taxonomy): Eukaryota > Metazoa > Arthropoda > Insecta > Lepidoptera > Tortricidae > Thaumatotibia > Thaumatotibia leucotreta. Next base: position 24,227 of record JALPQI010002357.1, read on the forward strand.
CCTAATTATGAAAACTTGTACACATTATTAGAGCTTCGCAAATGATAAGTCGTATCATAAACAGATTCCTATTACCCATGCACTTATGACGCTAATAAATACAGTAGGTACATAGAAATAATAATAAACAGTGACTTAAATACATAAGGGCACTCTACTCCTAGGATGGCTTTTGAAAAATATACGCGTTAGAAACTTAAGAATATCGAAATAAAAATACTTAGGTACCATTTTATCTACGCACATATCATTAGTGCCCTAATATGCGTTCAAAAACCATAGAAAATAACCAGCATTATTACAAACAGTTTAACTATGGGAACTTTTTTGTCTGTGGTAGGTATTTGTAATGAAAAGTTAACATTGCAGTACCGATTTTTGTAGAGAAATGAGTTTAAATTTGGAACAGCTTTCAAAATTCAAGTAGGTCACTATTCTATGAGATATCCACAGATATTAAAAATATCGATATGAATTATCAAATCAGTACGTGTTCTTAATATAAACCACACGACATTCGATCTCGCGAGTAATATTAGATTAGGGTCTTCATGTGACTGTTTACAACAAGCTATTTACTGAAAACAACCGGTATAAAGAAGGATTTAATTTCTGTCATTTTGTTTGGTATTTTGCTGTCATGAAAATATAATTGTGAAAACCTGTCGTCACTCGGCGTAATGTGTCGACAGTAAAATCAATTATTGGCATAGGTACCAAGGGGAATTAGTAAAATTGCAGGTAATATCGCTATGGCTTTTGAACCCATTTTAAAGCACTTATGATATGTGTTTAGATAAAGTACCTACTGTATGTAACTATACGTAATAACTCGCTACGCTGGTTTCATAAAATTCACGCTTCGTGTTTTAATGCCTCTCATTACGTACGGTTGCATAAACTACTATTTAATTTACTTACTGAAGATGCAAATAAACTATTCCGAGATTATTTCAGCGCCGACCAACCATAATAAATTATTCAGACTTCTTCTCAAAAGTCAAATTACCTACATAAACTCTACAGAACATCTAATGGACATCACATAAAAAAGTAACTAGTACCACGAATTAAAATATTGTTGATTAAATATAGAAGACGATCCTTTCTGTCAATATTATTTTCAAGTATCAGCCATTATTGTTTTTGAAATGTATAAACACTAAAAATTCAAGTATGAGGCAACGACCTCCGGTCTGGATCTTGGCTTGTCCAACAAGTTTCCATCGCCGTACCTACAGCTTGGTAACGACACGAGTATGATAGGAACTTTTGGAAAACAAGACACAACTCAGATCGGAACTTAGGAAATCATTTTATATGTAGTTTTAATTTAGAGTTATATACGGATTTTATTTTGTAAAGGCAGGTTTTGTTATAGTTACTTTAGTTTATAGTTAAACTATTTCATTTTTAAGACTGTTTTACCTTTTCTTTTGATGGAATTATGAGTATGTAATTCGTTTTTGAAAAATCATTATTTGTACTAGAATTTCATCTTCCTTCGAAATATTACTAATAACACTAATAATTTTAACTTTGTTCAGTTAAAAACAAATGATTTTAAATACTTACATAATCTGTTTTTCTACCAAAAAAATAACGGATAAAATCGCGTATATGAATTAACTTTAACTTCATTCCGACGTTTCGAACATAATTAACATACGCGAGTTTATCCGTTTTCATAGTTTTATTTCATGAGTAATCCTCGCGGTAACCGAAGAAAATATTTCATCTGTTTCTTTCCAAAAAATAATAACGATTCTAGTTATGACCTCGAGATTTGAACTTGTGAAATCAAAACAACAGAATGCCAATTGGAGCACCTAATCATTTAGTGGACCCGACTTTTTATTTACTGTCAGTTGATACTGAAGTGACTGCACTGCAAGATGCACTTCTGTGGGTAGGTAGTTACATTTTTGCGTAATTTTAAAGGCATTGAACTACGACTGTTGAGTTTTGAGCCGAGGCCAAATATATCCAGGCGTCTATTTGGCGGCCTGTTTTCGACAATGGATTCTTTAATATGCCTGCACTAACATGGTAGTTTCATGAAATAATAAATTGCTCTATAAAATAATCAATTTAAGTAATGAGAAAAGCTCTACCCGAAATTCTACAGATAAACTGCCTTTGACTGAAAATAATGACTGGATTTTCCAGAGCTGACAGAAAATGATTTAAGGTAGAAGTACCAGTGCGTAACATGTCAACAAAGAAAATTTACTTGAATCACGATCTTTTGCGCATATATAAATCTACATAAAGTGTCGAAATTTCTCAAAATTACTAATTTTCTTAGTCAACTCCATTGTACGAGTAAGTGTCAGGTGCATTGGCTGGCAATAGATGGCACCTCAATACAAGTTTGAATTGAATGTCACATATTGGGACTTTGAAATATGAACACTCAGTCCTAATAAATGTCAGCCTGGTTTAACATTATGCAAACAATTTAGATATAAGCTAACTATTTCAAAGTTGAAGCATTAAAGGCACATACATTTTTCATCGTTTAAATGCCCTAATAGTTGCTTTTATCTTATCGGTGTTATATATTTTAAATATTGGTACAGCGTCAGGTACTAGTACCTCCATCTTACAAATGTGTTATTTCTGTGATGTAAGCATACTGCATGTAGATTCTCGGACTCTACTACCCTTGACAGGTGTTTATGTTTTCTAACTGTCTATACTATTCGATGATCATTCCTTAAATATAAATAGGTATATATTTGTTATCAAGACGTATTTTACGAATATTAGTAAAATACGTCTTGACAAACAACCGGCCGCTGCTGTACAAGCAGCACCGAAGCCGGGAGCCCAGGGTCGCGTTTTATAAACTTACAATTTACAATTTCGCTGTTTGCCTCTCTTTCTAGCCAATATGTGCGTGCGTTAGAGAGGCAAACAGCAAAATTGTAAATTGTAACTTTATAAAACGCGACCCAGGCGGCTACTAGCCGCTACGGTCGACTCTTAAACCGAGTTAGACATTTCCCCTTGCCCGAAATCGATTGAACTTTTTTTGTATTATTAGCTATAAGACTCATAAGGTTTAGTTTGTTAATTTTGTGGTTATAGTTTCATAATTCTTGGTTAGTTTAAGAAGCTTGTCTAAAATAAGTGTGAGGGTGTGATGTATGCATGCTGCATGTAGGTTCTCAGACTTAACTACCCTTGACAAGTGTTTATCTTTTCTAACTGTCTATACTTTTTGATGCTCATTCCTTAAATATATAAGGTCCTAATTTATTAGATGCAGATATTTTTACAGCTGATAGCACTCGGTCTCTGGAGTATATTAAACCGTGAAACATTATAGCTTTTACGATGTTTTTTTGGAGAAAACGGCAAAATAAATTTGCTACGTAAAAACACCCTGTTTATGAAATTATTAAATGAAAACTCATTGAACAGATTCTAGTACCTCTTTCACGTACCACACAACTGGAACTGGCCACTTCTCGTCGATAAATTAAATACTTAATTGTCAATGTCATGTTATTTTCCCTTGGATTGTGTCGTTTGATGACATGACAGACAGTGTTATTGTGACATGTGATAATGCATATGATGTTTTTTTTTGACAAAATTACAATTTTTTTTTTGTTAGGAAAATTAAATCAAAAAAGTTACATGAAAAGATTTCTTAATTTATATTTAAAGTTAATTATTTTAATGTAAAGTATCATGTGTTAAAATATCTGCAACTAATAAATTAGGACCTTATATATTTGTTGTCAAGACGTATTTTACTAATATTCATAATAATAGCCCCACATTTCACAATTTTATACGAATCAAAATAAAACTGAATAACCTAAAATTGAACTGAAAAACTTCAAAATTCAAGAGAATATTTAACTAAACCTGACTTTTTTAACTTGGGTGTTCAAAAACCTACTTAATTATAGGGGCATATTTCAAAGTAATCCTCGTACACCTATGTCAGTTTTACAAGTTGTTCAAAATCGTAGACAGGATTTAGCTATATTATACATTATACCACAATTTATGGATTTATCCTGTATGCTATATACAGGGTGTGTTTTTTACATTTCCGTTAAATTAGACAGGTTACTTGGGACATTAATGCAAAGGGACATTAAATTTTTTTTTACATTTCTTAATTACGAAAAAACATATTTTTTTCGTTTTCATACATAATAATTGAAATGGCAAGTGTGAGAGAACTTTAAGAATAAGATCTCAGGTGACTGTCGGTATTATGTCAAAATAAGTAACATTAGAATGTAATTACAGGTAGCAATTCACTTGTTCAATCATTAAACTCATTTTCTTAATAACTCAATAACAATAAGTATTAAGACACGAGTTTCTCAAAGAAATTTATTATTTTTGCCCTAAATAAGCTTCCCTTTAATTTAACGGAAATCAATAAAATCACCGTGTATAAAGTTGAATACGCCAACATTGGGACCATTTTAGGGGCACTCAAAAAATTATATAAAATTAAATTAACAACAATAAACATGGTTTACATTTAATGTTTAATTTAGTTTACAATAAGTAAATTACTTACTTACCTACTTAATTTAATGAACTTTAACATAACGTTTCCTATTTTAGTCAGTGTCAATCAACACCATAAGCATATATCTAACGTAACGCACACGGCACATAAAACTTAGCACCATAACATTTGGCCACTGTTTATTTGTAGTTTAATGACTTATTTTGCTTCTCTACCATTCTTCTTTAAAATTCCTTTCATAACACTCCAGTATTTTTCAATGGATCCCAGTTACGGACTATTCGCCCGGTTGCATACTTTAGGTACCACGACGATCCCGTTAGCGTCGTACCGTCCCAGTACTTGTTTTGCGTAATGGCAACTGTTCAAATCTGGACAAAACAGCGAGTGCTTTATTATGATAAATATAGCTGTTTGAGTGCTCAGCGGTACCTAGTACCTAATAAACGAGGGACTTTATTTCCACAGGGAATTTAGAATTTTTTTTTTCACTGATACTCTTCAGAAACGTTTGTTCGCCTTGTACTAATGAAAAACTGATATCCAAGAATTTATTTAAAGTCCGCTTTTATATAAGTTTCGTCGTCAATGACCACGCATTCAAATTTTGTGATGAGCATTCGACAATTGATGGCTTGCTATCAACTGTCGAATGCTCACAAAGCTTTTTTAATACGCCACAAACCGTAGATTTTGTATATTTTAGTTTATTTTTGCGATATATCTTTAGCTTGAATAGAATATTATTCTATATTTTCGTGCAAAATACGTATGCGTCGTTGATGTTGTACTTGTATTGGCTCAACAATCAACATTTTGAAAACGAATACATAATAGTAGATTATTCAACGAGGGACTAAAACAGGCCATTATGACACGAGATATTGATCCACCCGAGCGTAGCGAGGGTGGATGTAGTTCGAGTGTCATTATGGCTGTTTAGTCCCGAATTAAACACTCTACTTTTCACTTAGAATGCGAGGAAAAAACTACGTTCTACATAATCTCAGTATTTATTAACAGAAAGAACAAGTAAGAAACAAAAAAATTATATGTTCTGCGATGTCAAAACTTCCGATTTCATCGGAACATGGCCACTTGACGATAAGTTCGCAAACTTTTTCAAGTTATATGGTTTAGTTGCAGTGTGGTTTTAGGCTTAAAATATATGCTACAAGGCGATGACGGTTGATATTTCTTAGATTTTTCATCAAAATATGTCAGAAATACGCCTTCCATAAATAATGTTGGTACCTAATTTGCTTTCCAGTTTTCCAATCCATAAAAGTTTGATACGCTTTTGAATATATTACACTATATTTCGGCGGCAAAAGATTTTGCACCACCTCGTTTGCATTCTTCTCCATTCTGGAGTAAGGCGTTAATATTTCTTCATCGCCTGACGTGACATCGTAAATTATACGATTTGATAGTTATTTGTTATACAAGGGTGCAAAGTTGTATTTTACCCGCGAGTATGAAATTGATTAACATTGTTTTAACATACGAGAAGTAAAATACATTTGCACCCGTGTGTAACACAAAACTTTTCCCCTCACTATAGCGAGGAAACTCAAAAAAGGTAATTATTTGTTCACATTACAATCATCATCGGGTTAGTGATAATAATTTTCCAAATGCATCATGTATTTAATGCAAAATTTTGTCGCAGTAAACTTAAGACGAAAAAGTAAACGCAGCACGATTTTAACACATTCCTGTAGTTGCACACCAACGCCAATGCATTATTAAATCATTCACATTCATTATTTTTACAAAATTATAACAGAACACCCTGAAAGTTGTTTAGTTTACTATTTTTATGCGTGTTCGAGTCGGTAAATAAAGATTATAACCTATAATATTCTTTGACAATGTTGACGTTGACATTTTCTGCGTTTTGTGATTGCATCTAGTCATTTTATCATCATTCACTAAAACAATTGTTACTTATGGAATTTTAGGATTTATATGTTAAAATCATCATATTATATAAAGGTTTGTATTTTACACTAAATTCTCAAACAAATTATTTAATTATCATTAATATGGAACAATTTCCATGAGCATTTTACGTTTTGTTATTCCAAAACCAAGGTCATTACTTTGCCACACAAGTGAATAATATGCGTTTTTACACGTTCGTATTAAAGGATAAACGAGCACTTCACGAGCTAGTGAGTGGAAAACAATATTACTTATGGACAAAAACACAAAAAATAAGCAATCAAATTCGTTCCGCGTTTTAGTTTTTGTCTGTATTCCTTTTTCGAAATATGACGCTTAAAAATACTTGCATATTTAGCCAACGAATTGGAACTAACTACAAAACTATTTTGAAGCTAATTTGTTAAAACATAAGTAATAAATTGGATTCAATCGTAATCATATATTAAACAAGTATTAAATATACATGTATATCAAGAAAATAAATCGATTTTTCTTAATATTTTTGCACGATTGACATTTTGAGGTTTTTTCAATGGCAATAATCGTTCGTTCATAAATCATAAACACCAGAAATGGCTGTTTAGGGGTTTCCAAAGTCAATAAAAAAAAAGTTTAGAGGTTGTATCCACGGCATGGACAAAAGTGGTCCATACACAAGCACTGGAAATGGCGACTATCCTTTATTCTTGAACACCGTGCATGTGGCTGTTTACGGGTTTCCAATGTTAATTAAAAAAAAAAACTTTTTCATCACACTTGCTGTCTAAGCGCGCCATTGCTTGCGCGCGTAGCGGGAGTAATAGAAAAGTGAAATTCCCTAGGGAGTAATAGAAATGTCAGTACGACATTTAATCATATTATGTCTTAAAACTTATTTTTTGGTTGGCAAGTGTGATGAAAAACATTGTATGCATCACGGTCGGTAAACGGAATACTAACTCGAGTCATAAAAGCCCTCCGCCTAACGGCGTCGGGCTTCTAACACTCTCGTTAGTAATTCCGTACTTACCTCCCTTGATGCACAATGTACTATAGTCCCTAGAGATTAATAAAGAATTTTAGTCCCGATATGCAGGGACTTAAAATAACATTTTAAGAGCATGAGAAGTGAAAAAGAAAAAAGTGTTTTTATATAATTTTTAAAGAACAGTTTTTTCGGATGTCATAGGTGTTCAAAAATGTTCGCGTAGCAATAGCTCATTGTATATGCCCCAATTTTGGCATGTTCAACCTTTACATACATATGTTATTATTCTTCCACAATAAGTAAGTTCTATAAATTAGGTACAAGTATGTATGCTACGGATACAAAATGTAATAAGGAGCGGAAACATTAGCTTATAGTCATGATTTATGATTAAATCAACATTTGACATTAATAAGCAACGTTCAACAATGTTATTCGCGAAGTGAAGTCCAAGCACGTGCCTACAGATATTCCATAATGGTATCTCTAATATTCTAGTGGCTAGTCTAGCCATACTAAAATAACACACAAACATATAAAGGTAGGCGGGCGGTTAAGTTTAGCAGTTATATATTTAGCGTTTTACTGTGCTGACCTCTTTCTGATCAAACACAATTGAATAACATATCTATTAACTAGCACTAAATAATATTGTAAAAACTATAACTAACTGTTCTTCCAGTCGAAAAGCAAAACGTCCTGCTTTTGTAATTCATACGATATTGATTACCTACCTACTTATAAGAATATCAAACGAATGTTTTTGAAGGTGGTCTATTTGGGATTCGGAAAAAAAAGTTTGGTCAGCTTGTGGCGAGCTGCTGTGGAGTAACGAAGCCTCTGGAAAGTACACTGGAAAGTCGGTCCGGGTCCCCGTCTCCGGTGTGTCTTCGTCGGTCGGAGTGGCACCCATAGAACTCTCAGTCCTGGTTTGCCTTAATTAGTCGTCCAGACGGATGTGTAAATTTGCAAAAGACTTGAGTTGGTACTGTAGCATTCATAATCCATTAGTCATGTCATCATACCATTTAGTTCGGCTTAAGATATTTTCGGGTACTACAGCTACAGATTTTTCATAGTTCGTAATTCGTATGTAATCTGAAGTAAAATATGAATATCTCGGTTTTGCAATGGAATTAGACTTTATGGCCATATAATTAAATGAAGTAGATTAAAAGACCTAGTTAATAGCCGAACTCCCATGTCTGTTGGTTCTGGGTCCTTTTTGACGCATGGTCCTTTAAAGTACCTATAAAAAAACACCTACCTACCCAACGGACTGCCTTAGAGCTGTGTTCATAGAACTAGAAATTCCCAGTTAACTCCTTTGTATTTTGTTTGTTCCATTATCACAGCTGCAAATTTATTCATATTTTAAAGACAAATTATTAATCGCGTAAACTTACGTTTAATTATTATCCTGACGTTTCGGGCATGACGTTATACCCGTGGCAGACAGAGGCCCGAAACGTCAGGATATAATTAAACGTAAGTTTACGTGATTAAGACCCGTTTGTCTTTAAAATATGAGTTATAATCGTGAAAGTTTAAATCAATATATTGCAAATTTATTGTCCGAGTAACGAGTAAAGCCAAACGAACTTTTTCGCCATTTTAACTTCTGTGTTGTCTAAGTGCGTTTATAAAAAAACGCATTTAGTTGATAGTTTGAATTTTACATTAATGATATTTGGAATTATACACACATTATAAATGGTCGGTACCAAATACTCGAAAGTGAATTGATTGATTTGTAAACCTTACACATGCCCCGAAAATGCTCGCTGGAGTCTGACGTATGTTTATAAGCTACTAATTTTTAACAACAGATGCTGCTGCTCCGTAAAGATAAAGGCTGCAAAAACTCTTAACCCTTAATTCGATACCGGGTAAAATACTAGACATCCAAAATACAAAAACTACACAAGAAACCAAAACGCTGAAGCGAAAACTAAGCAGTGTAAGTGTATTGCATAATGATTATTATTCTGAAAAAAAATGTGTCGAGCCAACAGAAACGCTAGTTTGTCATAAATCGCCGCCAAGATACCCAATTGGGAAGGACACGTCGCCCGGCCTAACGTTAACAATTTTTTTTTTCGTAATTTTGTATGATAAGGTATTGTTTAATTTGCACATCTATTTAACTAAATACTTGAAGTACATATTTCTGTTTACTTGAAACTTCTAACACAGTTCATCAATGAGTTTATTACTTGCAAAGTAGAATGTCTAGTATTTTTCCCGTTGGCAACTACGCCATGTTTTATGTTGTTATTTCTATGTCCAGTATTTTTCCCGTTGCCAATGATACGGTGTTTTAACTATGTCCAGTATTTTTCTCGCTGCCAATGTTGCCGTGCTTCATCAACACATTATAATTTCGAGTAAAACCACTCAAATTAAATGAAAATGGGACACTTTTTATGTAAAAACCAGTACTAAGTGACCTGCAATAACATCTATATCATAATATCGCTACATGGCCATTTTTTTACATACTACTCATAACGACGTAGGCACTAATAACGAAATAGATCTTCGCACTCAATGAGCTTTTGCTGCCCAATATATCAAAGAATTATTATTTATTTTATATATTAATTTTATGTAATGTAATTCTAATAAAGCTGTGTGATTTCAAGTCCAAAAAAAGTTTCCTAGATGCCGAAAACTCAGACGAGGAAGATGCTGCACAGCAGTACAGAAAACAGCATATTTTCAGTGACTCCCAGTATTGATTTTTCATTGGAGTGACTTAATTTCTTTTATTTAAGTCCAACAAACATGTAAACAAAAGTCAATCTGAAAAAAGTTTTGCTTCCCGTATGATAAGGACATCATTCGGTTTCGGACATCGCTGTTGATTATGCCATGAGCCAAGTAAACTAAGCCGCTCTAAATGCATTGATTTTACTAAATTGTAAACCTTAATCGTAGAACCTGTGAACTACAAATGGAAAAAAGATACACTGAAATCAAAGGCTGACATAGAACCACGTGAATTTATATTTACCATTTATAAAAAACTTATATTATTCTATATCAGCCTTGAATTTCAGTGTCCCTTTTTTTTCATTTGTAGTCCACAGGTTCTAAGATATTACTACTTACTTATTGAAATTATAAGTTTTTTAAGAAGGATTTTGACATAAAATATCTTGTTTCATATAATATATGTAAAAAAAAATTAAAAATATAATAAACTAAATTAACCGTACAATTGGCAATGGCAAAAATACTGGACGTTCAAGCCCAATACCTATTCACTGCATAGTTGGCAACGTGCAACATACTTGACATATGATTTCTGAAAAACTATCCATAAGAGATTTTTTTTATTAATTTTCTGTTATTAAAAATCATATAAATAGGCATAAAAACTATAGTTTTATGTATTTTTTCAAAAAAAGTGTCGTTGTCGATTTAAGGGTTAAAGAGGTTTTTCCAATTATGTCTCATAAGGTACATGAGACATAATTGGAAAAACCTCTTTAAGAGTATAGCCCATTCATTTAACAGAGTAGCTGACACAATATAAAAATAAGTATTTAATTATACAGATCGCTAAAACGACTTCAAAAACTGAAAAACATGTTTCCTTCGATTCCAAAACCTCCCCGTCCAGTCATCACAAGATGGGGTACATGGCTGGAGGCAATTACCTATTATCGAAAATTCTGAAATCAAAGATGTACCTAATCAATGAATTCTACAGTCGAGATGCCGTTGCCATAGCGAACCAAGTTTTTTGCAGCCCGAATACGTTTAAAGTACTTTACGTATTCTTAACGTTAAATGTATGTTTTGGTAACGTACTAATATTTGCGCATAAATCTGGTCTGGTTTCTAAAAGTAGTTTGGTACAAGACTACATTTTTTAAGTAAAGTTCATGTTTTGTCTAATTATTTACAAAGAATGTCTCTATCAAAAAAATATAGTAAAATGTCTAAAAGTACTGTATAGGTATACGTGCTACCTGCGTTTCCGATTTTGAAGAGAGCCACGATCAGAGAAGCCTCTGTATTGGTCGTCGACAAAATCTACTTTCGTCGACGACCAATATTGGTGCTTTTCTCAAACTTGTAATGAAATAAAAAAGTAAATGTTACTAATCAGTTTCATGTATTCAAGTCTGTCATACTTTGTCGTTTAAAAACAAAACAAAGGTGCATTGCAGGCTAAGGCCTGACATTTTGTATGAAATTCCTTTAAATCGTTTAAATTTTTTTTCGTAGAACCCGAAACTACGTACTTCCTTGATTGATTTGAGGTACGTCATGTAAACATTTCATTGCGCGTTTGAGAAAAGGATATTATTTCAGAAAACTTTTTGCAGTACCACTTCTACTTATACAGATGAATCTTTATACTAGTCCTTGTATTTGCTAATTTACCTATGTCAAGTCTATTCCAGTTTGTAATTATTGTAAATTTAAATTTAACATGCACTTTATGTTAAATTTATTAATACCCAAAAGTAAAAAAAATATTTTAGAATTATAACTAACGTGAGACTCAAACATAGTGAAAAATGATCTTTGGTAATAATATTTATTATGGGTTTCTATGGTGTTTTGACATATTTATACGATGATACCGGTCTTTTGAGAATGTGGGTCTCATGAGAGACGGATTTTTTGGCATACGGATGCTATAAACACCGGCAGTTTTTACATACTGATGCGATAAGAAGCGTGGGTCTACGTTCATATAAAGAACCTGATAGCACGTTCCGAAATCATTTAGTTTAGGATTTATTTATTTTTACCTAACCATACAACTACTCAGTACGAGGACTTCAATCCGGAGCAATCTAATGTTTCAAGTGCTTCACAAAAAAATTAACGGACAACAGCCGTGGGCGCCCAATATCGCGCCGGTCGATTAAAAATAAGTTCACGTCAACATGTTAAAGTTGATCGGACGTACGATAGCACCCGGTTAAATGACTTTTCGTGGCTTGTGAGAGTTGGCGTGCATGCGACCACGTGGCGACGCCAGCCCATGAACACACCGTCACATTCTGATTATGAACCGCCCTACCCGCACCGCCGCTGCCTGCTATTGTAAACTTTTCAACACCAGCCGAACGCGTCTTGGGTACTTGTTCATTTCGAAAATGTGTATACCTACTCTGTGGATGACTGCACTTACACTCTTTTTTTAATTTGTTTATGGTTGGGTTTACCTAGTAAATAAAAGTAAAGTAAGTAAATAAATAAGATATAAAAGTGTAAATAATACAAGTAAAATAAGTAACATTAAATAATAGCAAGTAAATTGTTTTCTAAAGTTAAGATTTAATATATTCAAATAACTATATGTAGTGCAATATACTCACCTGTTATATACCTATATAAGTCACAATATATACATGCATGCATAAATGCAAAAAAATATAAAGAATGTAAAATGTATTTTTTAATTACATAAAAGTACATAATGTGCGTAGCCTGTGTGAATTAAATAAGTGCGACTTTAATGTTGAACTACTAATAATATGCAATCCATTTAAGGAAATACAAAATGAAACTACAAAAAAGAGTCCCAAATTTAATAGGACTAATTGGAATAATTGGTGTGTGCCATACAAGAAACTAGTACAATTCTCAAAACCCAATAAAATTGTACGTTTCATTTACATACTCACCATTAAAAAAAAGAGTGATACGCCGAACACTGCTATATTGTAAACAAAACATCGACACAATAACATAAAGAAATAAGTTAGGTACTCAAAATCATATAAACACAGACAACACTCAGATCAGACTTAGACAACAAATTGACACGCACAGAATCAGGCATATCCACGCACCATGTCCTTAACGAGATCGTGAAACTTTTCAGTGGGGGGCGAAGCGCACCCGGAGGTGGCCTTCTAGTTCAGCCGCGCTCGGCGCTACCCCGGTGCCGAGTGCCGGTGCCGCAGTGGCGCATAAGGCTGTGCCTGCGCGCCGCCGACACCGACCCCTGACCCCACACTTGCATACAGCAACAACTGCATGCGACTATTGTGGCAACGTGTAATATAATAACTTCCTGTGTTCGTACTATAATTCCAGACTACAAATTAGGCATTGCATTTAATACAACTTAACCTAAAAACGACTCGGTGTTGCAATACAACAGTTGTTTTACTTTCGCTGTTGCTAAAAGGTAGCAAACATCGATACGATAACATTTTTTCCTTAAGCTTGGTCCCATCCCTGGCAGTGCGCGCGCAAGTCTAGCGCACCGTACTGCCTCGAATGGTTTTGATAACAAAGAACCGCACACATTTAAACTTCTCATTAATTTTTAGTTACTGCAGTGAAATATTCACACCTTCCGGACATTTATACATGGGCTTGACCTCATCTTAGGAATGTTAGATCCGAATCGTTTACCTACCTATAAATATAAGCCAGGCCAAAGTTGATATCGGCGCCACCGTTATGAGTACACGACACTATTATGCACAAAAACCATCGTTAGCGGCAATGCATGTTATATAAAACAGTATCTGCAGTTGATTGTGGAGCCAGTCGTTCTAAAAATACTAATAAGATTTTACGGCAAGTGCTGCGAAAACATGCTGTAAGACAATATCATCAAAATATATCCTAAAAATAAGGCCCGGATTGGTCATACGGTTACTATTTATTTGGAAATGAACAAGAAGAATTTTGTAAAATTGTGATATTATTATTTATTACGATCACTTCGGACTAAAAAAAGAGTGGAACTTTTTTGCCACCTCTCATGGCAAATCCCCTTGTGATGATGCTGGCGGCACGATTAAGCTGTTAGTTAGAAAAGCTTTGCAACGCATCATCTGCAAGTACTATAACACTTTATCACGGAAGCTATGTACGAGTTTAGTGTGAATAAAATTCATAGGATCAGATTCTTCTCAAAAGGTGTATCATAGCTTCGTTCCCATTTCTCAAAATGAATTACAACTGGAACTCAGTAAAGTAAAAGAACTCATAGCAGAGAAAAAAACTTTTTTTAAACAACAATACGTAGAAATTATTGTTGATTACATTAGGATCATTGTCAGATTTAGGTTATTATCTTTTTGGTGGACATACCTAAAGTTAAAGAATTCCTGTAGGTACTAATCTTGGGATGAAATAATTGACGGTACAACAAGGTTTGCCGGTCTACAGCCCTATGCAGTAAAATCGTAACAAAGATTTATAAAAAAAAAGCTTTTAACTTTTGACCACCGAGTGGACAAGTCAAGGTGAAGTTTTTTTTTGTAGTAAGTATATCGAAACGCAAATCTGTCACGTCACCCTTATATATTTGTCGGGATTTCGTATCATGTCAGGAACCGTACTCTTGGCTCCTTTCTAGTGAATCACGAGGACCATTATTAAAAGACGATATCCAACTTATAGTAGTCAATAATGTGCAAGACTATTACAATGCTTGTTTTTTTGTCTTGGCTTTATGAAAGCGGCGTCTGTGTCATAGAAGCAGAAGATTGCTTACAGTAAATGCCTTGATCGTGGCCGTATATTGTAAAACGAAATTGAACATTTTGGTTATTTGATTCCCATGCATGTGGACCTAAGGAGGGCAAAGCACCAAAGAGAGGTGCTGCTTGTTGTATGAGGTTTCAATATGTAGATGAATTACACAAATTGCGTCGCAATTTGTAGTTGGTACGCGCAGCTCCATACAACCTCAATATGAATGTTTACGTTGTTTACTCGCCAACTCTTTTGGTTGTAAAGCCTGAAAATCAAGTATTAGCTTCACCAGCATTGCAATCAAGGAATTCTCCTCAAACAATGGATATCCAAGAACGTCTAGAGAATCAAAAGGATTCACAAGTTCTTCAGAGTGTTAGTAGTAGAGACTTTCCTAATGTAGTATCTAATCAGCAAGAAATGACATCATTGTTAAGAAAATCAGCTCTATCTAATACAAATAGTATAATTATTGAAACAACAAGTATGCTCCGTAGCATCGACGAATACGTGCCTAATCTAGAAATCGTTATTTCTTTAGATCACAATGACTATTGCCATAACAATAACAAGGTTAGATAAAACAGCGCCGCCTTTAAATGTTGATCGCCGTAGACCCACAGAGGAACTCGCTTGGTACTGTCTGTTTCTTGATGGGATAAAATGGCTTCGGATATTCCAATTACACCATTGGATTATTTTCTAAGTCGAGTCGAGAAATGAGCATGGACAAAAGATTTAACCGAAATGATTATTTGTTCTTTGCTTTATCAATAGTAGAATATTACCGAGCATACGAGTAGTCAAGTGTTTCGATATCTTGTCGCATGCATCAGGGCCATGGTGAGCAAACACCACAGGGATTTATAAACAATATTCACCTGACTACCAGTAATATCAGAGGTTCAGCATCTTATTAGCAAAAATGTTGTTCCGAACTCATTGCAATGGTTCGCACTTTGGGGCCTCCCAGTTGGTTTTTGACATTTTCCTGTAACTACCTTCAATTTACGCGTTCTTTAGCACTTACATATTTGACAGAACGTGATGGCAACCATACCAATCGATAAAGACTAGACTATCATATACCTACTGATTTAAAAGAAAAGTACGTAAATCTACCTACTACAAAAAAATCTATGATTTCAATGATACCTACCGAAAATCGAAAAATACTATTCATATGTGTTAGTCCGACCACTGCAAAAGGTTTCAACGAGATATTGAAATTGAATGCTCACTCAAACACGGTGTCCTCAATTATGTGCTTCACGCAGATAATAGGCAATACAAGAAAATATCATACAGGACGGCAATTCTTTTTGGGTCAGTGAGGGGCAGCTATCAGATCCAGAATAGCTACGCAAAAATAGTCTCAGAAGACCTTCTGAGACCGAGAAAATGGTCATTTTTGACGAAGCTTTTTTTTATGCCAATCGATCCCGTTTCGGTTTAGGATCAAACGCTTGGTATAAGACCAAAAAAATTTTTGCTAGTAAAGCCTCAAAACAAGAAATAAAATTCTCATTGTATGAAAATTAATAAAAATATGTTTCTGGTTTAATTTTTTCATGCCCATCGATTCCATTCCTATCCAGTACCAATAGCTTCCTAGCGGTCACTACAAAAAAAAAGAAAACTGTTTTCATACATTTACTATGGGATAAAAGTGAAACGCTAATAAATCTTCTAGTAGGCAGAGTAGTAATTATTGTCATTTAGCATCGGAGGACTAATAATTAGCGTGACAGATAAAGCAATTAAAGATTCACTTTTTTCAGATGGTAAATATATAAAAACAGTTTTCATGTTTAGCTTTTTTATACATTGCCGAAAGTTGACCTTAGGAAACTATTGGTACTACTTTAACTTCATTAATTGAAAATGGAGGGAAGGTCCTCTAAGACCATGTTCGCGTATCTCCACTGAATCTGGTAGCTACTCTCAGTGACCCATAAAGAATTTCCACTCTGTAGATAGTTTCTGCCATTTTAAACGACAATACCTCGGAACCATATCCTTTCCCGAACATGCAATTAAATATCGTCATGTGAGTCATAAAGGCTTCAAAAGGTTCGAATGTTTTGAATGTTAAAATAGCCGATAAGGCCATTGATAGCTGGAGAGCCAGTGAACCCTGAGAGTAACGGTCTCCCTGTAAGGTTAGAAATTTGTATACTAACGGTTTATGGAATTCTAAGAGCAATAGCCATGACCTGGCAGGCGTCAGCCCTGCACGTCATCAGGCCCTTTATTTTTTGAACTGTTAAGTAAATTGGGTTTCAAAACTTGTTTCTGTAAGTTTGAAAAAATTATGGGATAAAGTTAATTTATTGTACATCTTAAAAAAAATTGACAGGCGATTACAATAAGCAGAAGTATATGACAGGTCAATTAGAAAATGCACAGTTGATGAGGTAAAATAAACTTCATCCTGTATACTCGAAATTTTTATATGTCTTCAAATAAACGTCTCAGAGTAAGTATGTACAATGCCAGGCGGTTTTGAACAGCATAAGACCATGCCAGGCGAGGGGACAGTTAATTAAGTTGGGTTTCAAAACTTGTTTCTGTAAGTTTGAAAATTTAATAGTATAAAGTTAATTTATTGTACATCTTAAAAAAAAATTGACAGGCGATTACAATAAGCTGAGTTATATGACAGGTCAATTAGAAAATGCACAGTTGATGAGGTAAAATAAACTTCATCCTGTATACTCGAAATTTTTACATGACTTCAAATAAACGTCTCAGAGTAAGTATGTACAATGCCAGGCGGTTTTGAACAGCATAAGACCTTGCCAGGCGAGGAGACAGTTGCACCTCTCAATCGCACGCCCTTAGCAACTACTCTACTACTACTAGCGACTAACTAGCGATAACTCGCCTGTATTTTTTTTAAAGATGTAAGTAGGTACAATAAATAAACTTTATCTATTAAATTTTCAAACTTACAGAAACAAGTTAAAAAACCCAATTTACTTAACTGTCCCCTCGCCTGGAAAGGTCTTACGCTGTTCAAAACCGCCTGGCATTGTACAAGTACATACTTACTCTGAGACGTTTATTTGAAGACATATAAAAATTTCGAGTATACAGGATGAAGTTTATTTTACCCCATCAATTGTGCGTTTTCTATTCGATCTGTCATATACTTCTGCTTATTGTAATCGTTTGTCAATTTATTTTTAAGATGTACAATAAATAAACTTTATCCTATTAAATTTTCAAACTTACAGAAACAAGTTTTGAAACCCAATTTACTTAACTGTCCCCTCGCCTGGCAAGGTCTTATGCTGTTCAAAACCGCCTGGCATTGCACATACTTACTCTGAGACGTTTATTTGAAGACATGTAAACATTTCGAGTATACAGGATGAAGTTTATTTTACCTCATCAACTGTGCATTTTCTAATTGACCTTTCATATACTTCTGCTTATTGTAATCGCCTGTCAATTTTTTTTTAACATGTACAATAAATTAACTTTATCTTATTAAATTTTCAAACTTACAGAAACAAGTTTTGAAACCCAATTTACTTAACTGTCCCCTCGCCTGGCAAGGTCTTATGCTGTTCAAAACCGCCTGGCATTGTACATACTTACTCTGAGACGTTTATTTGACGACATGTAAAAATTTCGAGTATACAGGATGAAGTTTATTTTACCTCATCAACTGTGCATTTTCTGATTGACCTGTCATATACTTCTGCTTATTGTAATCGCCTGTCAATTTTTTTTTAAGATTTACAATAAATTAACTTTATCCTATAAATTTTTCAAACTTACAGAAACAAGTTTTGAAATCCAATTTACTTAACAGTTCAAAAAATAAAGGGCCTGATGACGTGCAGGGCTGACGCCTGCCAGGTCATGGCTATTGTTCTTAGAATTCCATAAACCGTTAGTATACAAATTTCTAACCTTACAGGAAGACCGTTACTCTCAGGGTTCACTGGCTCTTGGACTATGATACAAAATTGAAGGCCCGAATCGGAAAGTATTTCCTTTTTTATTTTATTTCTGTTAATTCGTTAATGTATGTTAGATTCATAAATAAGCGTTGCCGTACATACTTACCCATTTAATAAAAAAAACTTCCGTTGAAAAGTCTACCATAACACAAAGAAATTAAACCCGTTGATTTCAGGTAAAAACAAAACACCTTACCGAGGGCACAGGCCAGACGAGGTGTCGCCGGAACTCGTGGACGTTTGCCAACTAACCCAAGCGAGGCCGAGCCCTCCACAACCAGAGCTTGCTTAATGAATTAGTTGCATCAAGGCAAGCAACGGTCCGGTTAACGATCAGTCGAGCAGACTTCAACGATGCCTATCATCAAGTAAATCATTTTCAATTTATTTATATATTTTTGCGTTGTCGATCTACGGAGTTCATTATACACGGTGTTTCACTTAACACCAAAAACCAGAAAACCGTTTGTTCAAAATCGGGAGTAGAATCGATTGAACTATATCTTAATGGGGGTAATATTTTTATTTTTATTCGTATTTTTAGTTATTTTTTATGTGTATTATACTTGTTGTATTTTACTTTTTTCAGTATTTAGGGGTATTTCGGTAATAATGGCTGGTTACCTGGACGATTATTTTTTCCGCTACGACTTTGACGTTGTTTGTCAATTTAATTTGTATGTTAATTCCGTTGATATTTCTAATTATCATGGCATACATGGCGTTTAAATTCACGAACGTTCAATACTGAAATGGTAGGAACGCTAGCACGCTGCAATGGCAATGTCAATTTACCGGTAAGGAAATATCACGAGGAGTTTGGTGTCGCCGTGTCGAATGCCACCATGGCCGCAGCTACTCAACAACTTCGGGTTTTTTCCGACGACCAATGGCCAGAGAAAGGCATGATGAAATGAACCCTGATAGCGAGGAGGCCGTCTTGGAGTATTTTCGCGTTAATCCGACGGCTAGCACACGACAAGCTGGTCGTCGGTTAACTGTGATCATGAGAATATTTGGATAATTTTAAGAAACGACACGTTGCGCTACTGACACAGACTATCGCACAGTGTTTTATGGAAGCCAAAAAAGTGACATCCTCGTTTTATTACAAATTACTGTACTTTAAACCATTATAAAAGCGAGACTAAAACTCCCGCGTGTCGGTTTTGTGTAGTTTACGAGAAATATTTTTTTGAAAATCGTGTTTCAGATGCCCGGATATTACGAAAAAAAATTATACTGTGCAAATTATTAAGGGAACTGTCGTGTTGTCCTACGTTTTGCATAGAACTTTCAAAGACGTATATTTAGAGGCAATGACGGCCTCTCTAAGTACATTCGTTTCAAAGATATTAATTATTTATTGATTTTGGTTTTTATTTTTTTTCTTTCATATTCCGCCGTAGTCGCCAGAGATATTTGTATGACAGCTTCATTAGTATGTCTTCTATATACCCTACTTTTTACAAGAGATAATTCCACGGAACATTCAATCTATAGTCAATTGAAATTTTCGTTCAATGCTGCCACTACCAATATCCGTATTTCTCCAGATATAAAATTAACACAGTACCTGTTTACAAATGCAATAACGTAATGTTTCTAACATGGGAATTCAATTGGTTAAACTGGTTATACAACTATTTGTTTACTATGCTGCGCTAATAGTATCTATCTATCATGCGGCACAATACACCAAAATGCTGTTTGATACTGTTTATTATATAAGAAACTTTTGCAAATATTTGTTCTAAAACACGAATAAAATAAGTAACGACCAAAAATATTTCAAACATATTTATTCGTAAGCAGTATCATTCAAATTAGCAAAAAGTAAAATCAGAATCATATCAAAAATAACAGTTTATGTGATTGTACATAAAGGCAGGCATTAAAACTCGAATATAGGTCTATGACACGAGGTGTCAGCCGAATGTGTGCCATGCTAAATTATCATTTAGTATGACATTCAATGACAAGTCATTGTTTGTCTTCTTCTACTTACATGATCTCTGCCCCATTTTGAAGCTCATAAAAGCTGTCGTCTTGTATTGTGTCTTCATCAGATGGTAGTGTAGATGGATTTTGTGGTGCTTTTAATAATTCTAATGCGGCAGGTGGTAGGGGTAGTTTTTTAATATTTTTTAGTCTTTGGGACATCCGTTGTTCCGATATTATTGGGTCTGATGAGACTAACGCTCTATGGAACAAATCAAACATTGTTTTTATTCGGTCTGATTTGCGAGTATGGTGCTCTCGATCGTGACGCCAATATTTATTTCTCGATCCTGCTGCTTGCTCGGAGAGCATTCCAACTCGAACAGAAGAGTTTCGTATAATGGCAGCTGCCATGGGCTAAAAGTTTATGCACTGTCACTGTCATAGGACACCATTGATAATTCTCTTCCTTTACATATTTTTCGGCCAGTTCTTTGCAGTAATTACCAAACTTCTCTGCGTCTATAGGAAGACCACTTGATAATACAGCTACAATTGTGTGAAGATCGTCCACAAGCCACTTCACTAAACCAAGAATTTTTGCAAAAGTTTCGCGCGATGTTTGTCGGACAAAACTGATCTAGCAGTATTGCCGTCATTAGTAGCATGCCACTATTTGGGCGTACGACATCGACTAAAACTCCAATTTGTTGTCGGATTTCATTTTGTATATATATATATGCGCTCTTCAACAAGATTACCTTCATTAGACTTTTTTGAGACGTACTAGATTTTCACCTCATTTTTATAGCCCAGCTTGAGCAGGAATTCCAAAACTCTTATCCAGGCATGTAAGGGCCTAATGCCGTGTTTGAATAACTGATCATCTACGGGTTCTGAAAACACTGTCTTCAAGTCATTGAAATTTCTTGCTGTGAGGCCAAATGAACACATCAAAACCAAGAATAATAGATATCCCTGAGAAAATTATGTCTAAAATAAAAAATACCGAAGTGTCAACCCTAGAAGCCGGATAACCCGGATATAAAGTGTTTAAGTGATTACTTGAATGTTCCATGGAATTATCTCTTGTAAAAAATAGGGTATATAGAAGACATACTAATGAAGCTGTCATACAAATATCTCTGGCGACTACGGCGGAATATGGAAGAAAAAAAAAAAAACCAAAATCAATAAATAAATAATATCTTTGAAACGAATGTACTTAGAGAGGCCGTCATTGCCTCTAAATATACGTCTTTAAAAGTTCTATGCAACACGTAGGACAACACGACAGTTTCGTTAATAATTTGCACAATATCATTTTTTTTCGTAATATCTGGGTATCTGAAACACGATTTTCAAAAAATTATTTCTCGTAAACCACACAAAACTGGCACTCGGGAGTTTTAGTCTCGCTTTTATAATGGTTTAAAGTACAGTAATTTGTAATAAAACGAGGATGTCACTTTTTTGGCTTCCATAAAACACTGTGTATCGTCTGTGTCAGTAGCGCAACCCCCTAGATTATGTGCCCCGCCCGTAAACATCCGCGAACACCGTAACTTGTAAATAAGTTTTTTGATAATTGTTATGTACATAATTTTGGTCATTACCAAAGAGCGGAATTCTTCATAGCAAAAATCAAACTGTCAGAGTGTTTGACCTAACTGTTTTATCGACTTATCGATGTTACGGAATAATATCGCATTAGGTATCCATAACCACCTTAAAAGATTATTATTTAACATTTGACCTCTTTGATAAGCAACTTGCGTCTCCATATTAAAGTAAATCATAATAAAAAATATGTGGCGACATACATACCGTAAACTGGGGTTATATTGATCAATTTTAAAGTTTAAACTTCAATATCTTCTAAAATTAGGCGTAAAAAAATCCAAAAATAAAATAGTAACATCAACTTTTTGTTATCTTTCTCGGTAAAAAATTTTGAAACGATACTTTGAAAATGTATGAAGATAGAAAAATAAAACGTTGTGATCAAAGTTAAACTGACATTGGGGTTACTTTGATACCTTATGTTTTTTTAGGGTAATTGAATGTAAACCCTCACAGGAGTAATTTCTTCTAAGAAAATAAATAAATCCGTTCGCAGTAACAAAAGTTACAACAATTTACGTCGTTTTGGGGTTATTTTGATCAAATATTTATTATCAAAGTAACCCCGATATATTATAAAAATAACTTCAGTATTCAACTTTATTAAAAACAAAAATCAAACATTGAAGAGAGAACAATCTTGTTATAAAATAAACAGTCAAATGGATATACATACCATAACCAACTATACGTAAGGTTCTGATCAATGTGACCCATGTAGGTGATCAAAGACACCCCATTGAATAAAAACAATTGTTACAAGTACTTAGTTTGAATTGAAGACCCCAAAACGTTATATTTGTATACCTAAACACACTTGTGACAAGTTAATTGTGATTAAGAACCTTTTACCGCACTACCCTTATTGTTAGTTTAGAAGTTATTTTATACAGGAAAAATAGCAAAAAGTATACGTAAATATAAACACGTGATACGCTATTCTAACGGCCGTACTCATTTAAAGTGTCTAAACAATTAATAAGGATAACTATCGTTCTTGCCAGATTTAAAAAAAAATATACAGATGCGTTTGGTAACGGAACATATTCGCGATTAAAAAATAAAAGAAGTTTTTATCAATGTAACCCCAAAGTTCAAAGTAACCCCAGTTTACATGTCACTTAAGTTTTCATGAGTGATTTCCGTGTCGTGCTACTGAACCTGTACATCAAAATCACTTCCGGATGAATCATTGCTGAGAAAAGTATACTTAGATATAGTTTACCAACAAACAATCAAGACATACGCAAGGACTTGATAGGAAAATATATATATGGATAACAGTCGACGAAACATTAAATAGGATTGGCAAAAGTGTCACTAATTTGATTGTAAGAGAACTAAAGAAAAATTCTTGTTGCAAATCTTACTTAAGCCGCGTATTCACTGTAAACATTTGTTGAGCAACAGTGTTGAATCAACATGATGCTGAGTTTATGGCAACATGTTGCAGTCAACACTACGTGTTGCAGAGTTGCTAACTGCGTGTTGCTGTGTTGTAGCTTGGTGACCGAAAACATTAGTTGAGCAGCTAACAGGCAGGACAGGTTCGTAACTTTTCCATAAACGTGGCGGTAGTTTGGGATAACGATAAAATTATGAGATTATTATTAGAATTATTTAAATCAAAAACTGTATTATGAGATCCATCAAAAAAGGAATACAAAAATAAAATCAAGAAAAACGATGCAAGGGAAGGGATTGCCGATAACCTGAACTTGCCAAAAAAAGGAAGTAGAAACTGAAATGCATGTACTACGCACGCAGTTTTTTAGCTATTGACGGACCAATCAATTCCAGGAGATGTTCAAAATCACATTTTGTTATTCGCATAAAGTTAATAAATGATCCATGTGCGACAGATACTTTCGTACCCCCCCTTTTTATTCGAGTCTTTAGTTTACACGATATATACACAAGAGAGCACAACAACACGACTTCTTCATGCAACATTTTAACACGGTCTGGTGTGTGGACAGATGATCAAAGCGTAAACAAAATTTCCAGCAACTTTGTGCTAGATGATCAACAAAGTTGATCAACTGATGCTCAACAAATGTTTACAATGAATACGTGGCTTTAATCGGAAGTAAAATTTTTGAAAGTTGAGTACTAAAAAAAGCAATTGCAGTTTATTTGGCACAATTCATATAATGTCCTAGTTTTGAGCACTGATAGTGCCGTGTACATGGCTGGCAAAATCTTAAAAACTACATTTCCAAATCTACTACATGTTACATGTCTGGTCTGGCACATGGATTACATAGAGTCTGCGAGCACATACGATCACAATATTAGAGAGATTTATCCAACGTAAAAAAAATATTTTTGAAGTCTCCACATAGAGTCCGCATCTTCAAATAAATTTGTCCATCCGTACCATTGCCTCCAAAACCTATTATAACTAGATGGGGCACATGGCTTAATGCAGCTATATATTATGCAGAAAATTTGGAATGTATTACAGAAGTAATTTCAAACTTAAATTCAAAAGAGTCGGCGGCAATAAGAGAAGCTAAAAGAGTCCTTAAGCACAATAATTTGAGAAATGATCTGTTATACATAAAAGAAATTTATGGTATTTTACGTGAAGCAATAATCAAATTACAAACATCCAGTTTATCTTTATTAGACTCTCTTCTGATGCTTGACCAGGTCAGAAGTATTCTAAATTGGTGTGGATCTCAGACAGTGCAAATAAAACTTGAAAAAGTACTAGATAGAATTCCGGACTACGACATGATATGCAAATATGCTGAATTGATAGAAAAAAGTGATTACAGCCAAAACACCGTTATCGAGTACTACAAATATGCTCCTGTTACTTCAACTGAGGTAGAACGCTCGTTTTCATCTTATAAATGGATCTACAATGAAAAAAGGAGTTATTTGAAAGGTGACAATGTTGAAAAAATAATGACTATTTTCTTTTACTACAGGGAGATGAAGAAAACATATTTAGTACAGATTTAGATTTCGGCTCTGTTATTTTGAATAAAGATTAGTTGCCTATACCACTCTTAGCAATATTTGTTTATAATTTATAATGATAACTTATCATTAAAAATTAAAAACAAATATTGGCACTAGACTCGAACATTAATATAAAAACGTGCAAACAAATTTGTCAAAAATGAGTTACTATATACACACATAAAGGGCAAGGAAATATACCGTTTTCGTGCCGTCATAAACTAAAATTCAGGATACAAAACTGTGATGAAAATTAATCAACTATTTAAGTGTGAAGAAGTATTTTAACAATTAAAGTGGATTTTCTCCAAAAGGCAAAGAAGTTTAACACCAGAAAACATGGAATAAATTATAATCGTTTACTTCTAGAATTATGTAAGAAAACCTTTTTGATAGTTTTACTACTCGCTGTAAATTTGCGTATAAATAAAAATAAATGATTTGCTTCTGTCACTAAAGTCATTGAGCAGATTATATCGTCCATTAAATACAAAAGCGACACAAGTCAAAAAATTACTTTTTACAGGGGAGCTGTTCGAAGATTTTGTATTCGTTTTTATTCACAAATTTTTTTTACAGCATTACTATTATATGTGTTATATATCAATTTGTAGGTATTTTAACCCTCTTTTGATGTGTTTGGTTATTATAAAGTAATATGTGCTGTGCAAGCTTTTATGAGCGCATACGTCCGTTTTGCATAAAAAAATAACATTAACTCAGATTTTTTTTTTCCGTCAAAGGCCACAAATACAAAAAAAATAAGCAGTTATTTCATGTAATTCATACATAAAATCATGTCTTAAACATTGAAATACTGTTTTTTTAACAAAACTGAACCAGACAAAGTTTTTCTTACTGTTTCTTTACTTACATGTTGTCAGAACATGTTTATAGGTACCGCAAAACCGGGGTTACTTTTATTAATTTTAACTTTGGTTACATATTTTGATGAATTTAACGGACGTACTAGTTTAAAATTCAGATTTAATTATCGGTTTTCTTTAAGAATCAACCTGCTATATAAAAAAATGTGGTACCTTTAGTTAATAAATATAAAATAAATACAACGCGATCAAAGTTATATTGTTGAGAATGGAATTAATACTTTGATACCACCTATTTTTACTATAAACTGGAAATAGTCCACCTAAAAGCACGTAAATAATAAAAATCGGTTAATTACATCTTTAGTTATTTGTTTTTTCTATGTGTATTGTATTTGTGTGGTGGTTACTATGATCCCCTACTAAATGATCAAAATTTATATGTTTTGACGGTTTACTAGTTTTTTCATTAGAATTGATGCAAGAACTTAATTTTTGCCGATACAAAAGTATATTATCTTTCAATATTTTATTGTAGAGATAATAAGTCTTTCCTAAAAATCTACTTATGATTAGTAATAATGTAACAATTTTTTTTCTAGACGACATGACAGTTTAGCGCTAGTACTACCTATGTAATGAAGCAATAGGCATGATAACTGTCAAGTCAAGTCAACATCTTTTTTCGATTTTTGAAAGATTTACATGAAATACACAAAAAAAACGTCACTTTTGTATACTACACTTATATTAAATAAAAGTTCTGTACAATAATGACTGCGCTCTATATTTTAGTAATAATTTATTCGTGTATGATGCCGTGCTTAATGTCTTATAATTTATTTTAAATACAGTCATCATCCCTATGTTGGCATTCCCAAAAGTGAAAAAATAAATACTACTAATATAAGTTTTTAGATTCGTTAAAACATACACCGGGGTTAGATCTTTGTTTTTTTACTTGTATTGTATACAAATAATATAATAGGAAAGTATGACAAATACTTAATAATCCGAAGTTTATACCATTATTGTTTCTTCGTAGTCGCAATTATAGGTACACAAAATTCACAGTCATCTTCCACACAATCTCTAATATACTTTTAAGTAAAACAAACACAATACAAAGTACCACATTTTACAATTACTTTTTTTATAAGATGTATTGTATTTTTTAAGATTTCATGCAAAAAATACTCAATTATTCAATCTGGTACATTTATGGATTTTAATAATATACTGAATTAAAAACGGTTGTAAATGCAACAATGTTTTTTGAAATTCAACATTCCGTAATGCGGCTTCTTTGTTTATAAAGAAATCTAAACCATACATATTTACTTTATTCAAAACAGCGTCATGTATAAATATTGTTCCTGTGATTGATGCATTCGAATATATTTTTAATTCAAAAAGGTTGCAAATCCTAATACGCCAGTTTTGATGAATGAAAAATCTAATTTAAGAGGATATTTTAAAATTAAAGCTGCCACATTCCGTTTTGCGACTCCTTTTTATATAAAGAAATATAATATTTACGTATTTATTTTATTCAAAACGGCCACATCTACAAATATGGTACTTTTGCTTACATAATATTTTTTAACGTAATCACTTATTTTTTCGTTTCATGGCACTTTTTCACAAAAATGTCGTGCATTTTGGTCGACAGTCGAGTCACAACTGACAAAATGGCAGTTTAGCACTGAAATTAGTCTCGAAAGAGCGATAGTGCAAAAAGGGCACCTGCATAATTTTGATACTTACTAACGTCAAATCGACAGGTGTCTTAGTGTCACGTAAAATATTAGTGCTTATAATGTCGTTTTTGCAATAAAATCATTTTTCACGGTTTTTGAGTTGTGTCGCTTTTGTATTTAATGGACGATATGTACAATAACTTACATAGAATATAATTATTACGTCCAAAATGTGTAACAATATGTTGACATATTTAATTAAAAGAGAAACAGGATCATTAATACATCAGTGCAATACTGGTAATAATAAAAAACTAAGATACACCTACAGTAAACAGGTATACAGAGACACAGACGCAGATTTGCTATGGGACCAAAAACGGATTTGGGATATACTACATGTTGTATCATTCTGCGTCAATTTGGAAGACAATTTGGGTGTGTGTGTATCATGGAGTGACTTATGGGTGTATTAATTTAGTGACACGAAGAAAGAAAGTTATAAAACGGTTTCAAATTGTTTTCTAAAGTATGTAAAATATAAATAAATGTATATTTTTGCTACTATTATCTATTTTAAACGCACCCTATTGCTCTATATTTTCTTTGTATTACCTCTATGACGTTGAAGTGGCACTTATCGATAAAAAAAAAGTATTTTCTGCTTTCTTCTTTACTATTATACTAAAATACAGTGGCGGTCAGCTAAATAGGGACACCGTTATATGATTTCATTACTATAACTTTGTTTCGTTAAGTGACAAATATTTATCGATAAGTCGATAAAACAGTTAGGTCAATCACTCTGACAGTTTGATTTCTGCTATGAAGAATTCCGCTCTTTGGTCATTACTTATGTAAATATCTATGAATTGAAAGAGTTGCGTATTTATTTTTTGCGTAACAAAGTTTTTTTATACATAAACATTTTTGAGAGAGCATTCGGTCGGTCGTATGGTATAAAATACCTGCGTATAAAAACGAACAAAAGATCCCGTGTAAGTAAATAAAATAAATATGGCTGTACTCGCATGGCGGTGATAGTTCGCCGCTGCAATAGTTCATAGTTGACTCGCTCGCGGTGAGACTAGTGCCTGAAGAGCTCGTTCCCACATGTCGGCTGTGCGACCACGGCCTGAGGGGGTAGGGCGCGGGCGGAGTCGGCCCGACATCCGACAAAATTTGAACATCACCATATTGACTAGTACGCGAGCGGACGTGTGTCACTTAAAATGGAAAAAAAAACTCTTGCATGAGGAAGAGGATGACGATTTTTTAATTATAATGAGAAAGAAAAATATTAATGAAAATTTAATGATTGCCACACTACCTGTTTTAAATTTATGATTTTTAAAGTGTTTATCCTGTGCGTCATACAATATAGTGTTACATTTCACTAATTCAGTTAAAAATTCGTCCTGTTCTAAAAAACGTAAAACAAATATTTGAACTCAATCGGTAAATTTCAAGAAATATCCCATAAATGTCCAAAAAGGCAGATCTCGATATTGCCTTCGGACATATGTTACGGGTCCTTGGGAAATATCAAATATCGGTTTAAAGTGCCAACAGTCAATAAAAAAAAATGATCCGAAATGGAAGGAATATCTTTCAATACTTTCAACACCAAGTACCCAAATATAGAGGGTCTGTTTCATAGAATTCGGATTGAGAGTTAATGCGTTAATTCTAATTGATTTCATCGGATTGACGTGTCACTCAGAATTGAATCAATTCGAATTGATCAATTCCGATTGATCAATTTGGACTGACGCGTCAATTCGATTGATCAATTCGCATTGATGATTGATGCCAACACTGGATATATCAGTCATTAGTTACAAAACAAGCACACTGGATATATCAGTCCTTAGTCACAAAACAAGCAAAATGCCAAGCCAAAACACTGGAAATAATATTTACACAATGTCGTCACTAGAAATTTAAATAAAGGGAAGTCACAACGCAACGCAAACTAACAGCCAGAAAGAAAAGTTGTTAGAGTCAATGAAGGTCGAGAAGGAGACAAATTGAAAGAAGAAGTATTTTAGAAAACTATCGAGAAGAAGACATATCAAGAAGGCATAAAAGAAGTAGAAATATAGAGAATATTCGAGAAGGCCATATTAAATTGTAAAATTTAAAAAAAATCAAACGGACATTAGTGTCTTGGGGTTAAAGTGATTCGTTGAGTGTAGTGTATAAGTGTGGGCTAAAGTGAAAGCTAAAAAAAAATAGGCAAATGTGGGGGTGAATATAATTATAGTAGATAGTATAATTTATGATTTTTATAAGGCTTGTAGCACTTAAGGGGATCTATATGTGATATGGTGATTAAATCATTATTCATCATAATATACCGAAGAATAAACCTAATTCAACATCCGAGTATTAACAGTTTAGTATGTTAACTTATCAAGCCGCTAATATTTTTTGGCCCTTTCGGTCTTAACAATGTGTCCATAAGAGCAAAAGGAACAAACACTTATTAGCAGCTTGTTAAGTTAACAAACGTTTATGAATAAGGGGGTAAATATCTATTTATTTGAAATAATGGACAAATATTTTAGTAGTTTACGAAATGAGAATGAAATTGTATGTATCTAATAATTGAGGAGGACGTATCCAGTGGGAGAAAAAACAAAAGTCAAGAAGATAAATAGAGGATGAAGACAGATATAGTAAAATAACCACGGCGTATCATAATAATGTAGATTTTTATAGAAAGCATACTTTTTGAACCACAAAAATATAACATTAATCTTACATTAACACCGTGATGATATATTATATTATGATGATATGATCTGATAAAAATGCACCATCTCGATTTATTATGAAACGGTTGGTGGATATTCTGATTAATTTGGGACGTTTTGATCATCGATTGTCACAACCACGGCACCAAAAATTTGTTAGATCATTATCACAAACGCTGATTTTTATAGTAGCAAATTTTAACGTCGTTTTTTTTTCTTGCTGGGTTAATAATAATGAAGCCTTTTTTAACATTCGCATAATTTAACAGTAGGTTTTGTCACTACTGTAAAGAATGCAAAAATGTAAAGTATTTTTTTTCTAAACGCAATTTTTCACATGCTAGTATTTTTAGAGGAGCCTATTTTCATCTATACAGGGTGGCCAAAATATAAGTGCTTCTCGCTGCCAGTGAGATTTCGGAAAGCTGGAAGAAGGTTTTTAGTTTCAAAAACTACGGAACCCTATGTGCGCGAGTCCAATTCGCACTTGGTTGTTTTTTTTTTTCATTTCAGATGCACATTTATTACAAAAAATAAAATAAATAAATATCTTGGGATATCTTACACAAATCGACCTAGTCCTACGGTAAGCTCAATCAAGGCTTGTGATATGGGTACCAGGCGACGATATATATAATAAATAGATACATATGTATAGATACTTAAATACATAGACGGCCATGACCAAGGAACAAATGTTTGTGATAAATAAATACACAAATAATAAATAAATAAATATCTTGGGACATCTTACACAAATCGACCTAATCCCACGGTAAGCTCAATTAAGGCTTGTGATGCAGGTACCAGGCGACGATATATATAATAGATAGATACATATAGATACTTATATACATAGACAGCCATGACCAAGGAACAAATGTTTGTGATAAATAAATACACAAATAATGCCCTCGCCAGGATTCGAACCCGGAACCTCCAGCTTCGTAGGCAGGGTCACTACCAACTAGGCTACGGAGGCTGTCAAAAAAAGGGATTCGTTTAACCTAGCCCGAAAAGAAAGTAATGGGAAAAGTGTTTTTAAGAACTGTAAGGATGTACTAATTCCAAAACACGTAGCAGATAGTTTTCTTTGCCGGCAAAATGATGAAATGCTAATTTTTGTCAGTACAAAAACAAACACTTCAAAAATATAAACAAATTTTTATCGATGGTACAGTCGAGGAAAATGAATGTTCAGCAGTTTAATCGTCCACATAATCTGTTCGTATTATAATGACAAATTACGTCACATACTCATGAAGTTTTCTAGTTTTATTTCTTGCTGGGTGAAACGGTAGTTCGATTTTCAAACTATATTTGTTTGGTAATCAGATTGTGACAATGACTGCTTAATGACAAAGATACGTCAAACTCAATAATTATAAAATATTGTTTGGATTCTTTCGATATAATAATATTGCGAAAATTACAACCTAATCTGATTAAAAAACTGCACGTGCGGACTTTGCTCACGAATAAGTATTTGGATTTTGATTGGTCGTCAACAATTTTCACAGATGAGAAAACGTTTGAATCTTGCATTCGTGGCAGATTAAATTTATGGCGGCATACACATTATCAAGAAAAAAACGGTGTCAACTTGTGGGACTGGATGAGTGCTGATGGCGTAGGCGAAGTCCAAGAGCAAATGCAGTGGATTATGTTACGATGTTGGAAGAGAGTATGCTTCCCAGTGTGCGAATGTGTATTCACAACAGGATATGCCTAATTGTTCATTCGAGCAAGATAATACACACGGCTAGAATAACTAATACCTAGTTCGATCGTCACCCAAAAATGACTAAAATAAAATGGCTGGCTAAATCACCTAATCTTAGCCCTATAGAAAATGTATGGAATCGGAATTAATGGAGAACCGAAGCCCTCATCCATCAGTCCCTGGGATGGGACCTCTGCACTGAGCTAGTAACTTCCATGCAAGACCATTTTTTAGCAGTCCTAATTGTCATAAACAACCACGAGGTCTACACTCGTTTTTAAAACATGATTTATTTACTAATAAATATAAACAGGCAAATAGTTTTTTATTTCATTTCCTCGTGTAACTTATTAGATGAAGGGCTTGTTTCATAATCGTCAGGTAAGGTTGTCTGTCAGATAAATATAACACTTTCTTTATGTTCATGCATGTGAAAGAAAAAGTGCACGGCGTTGTACGGCACATTTTTTATGTGACTATTGTGAAAGTGAGAAACATGCCAAACATTCTTCTTTAAGGGCTGATTTTTAACCGACTTCAAAAAGGAGGAGGTTTACAATTCGTCGAAATCTTTTTTTTTTTATGTATGTTCCCCGATTACTCAAAGACGCGTGGACCGATTTGAAAAATTCTTTTTTTGTTTGAAAGGGTATACCATCTAGTTGGTCCCATTGTCACCGAATTCAGATCTGATGATGGGATCCTGGAGAAATCGAGGGAACTCTTCAAATGTTGTAGGCACACATGACATTTTTCATTTATTTTCGAAGACTAATCAAGTATTTGCGTCTAGTCATGAACGTTTTAAGTTGGTGATCTGATGATGGAAGGTACAACTCCTTAGGCAATTAGGAGTTGGGGGATAATTATAACATATTTCGTGTATTTTGGAAGCTATTTGAGTATTTGCCTTTGGTACAACTCCTTAGAGATTAAGAGTTGGGGGATAATTCTTTAAATATAACATAGTTCATGTATTTTGGAAGCTATTTGAGTATTTGCCTTTAGGTGGTCATAGTCTCATGTTGGTGAGCTGATGACGAAAGGTATAACTCCTTAACGATTAGGAGTTGGAGGATAATTCTTTGAATATAACAACAATCATACATTTTCGAGATTTATTTAAGTGTTTGCTTAGTAGTTATGACATGTTGGTTAGCGGTTAGTGATTCTTTAAATAATTTAGGCATGCTAAGGCTGTTACCTATAATCTTTGAAATTATTCATACTTGCTGATGATACAATGTATATCTCCTTGATAATGGGATAATTCTTTGAATATTTAAGTTATCCAGTTCAGGTTTTCTGGCCTATTACAGTGCAGTACATTCTAATTATAAGTATTTAGAGTATACTAAATAACGATTTTACACTACTAAAAAGCAAAAAATAAAATATTTTAAAATAAAAATAAAACCGCCTTCAAAAATTCGCCCGAACTAAAAAGTCAAAAATAATTTTAGTTCCTACTTCTTAGGATTTCCTGCCCAAACCTTTAAACCTTTTACCCTGTTCATTGAAATAAAATATTATGGCTAGGTATCCTACAGATTTCTTAGAAGTCGGTGCCAAGCCAAATACGTTCATAGGTAATATATTAGATAGAGCTTAGTAACTTACTGTCACTCCGATTATGTTTTTATCAACAGAATGATCTACCTCAGTAATTTTGATGAAAGCATAACCGGAGTGACAGTAAGTTACAAAGCTCTAGCCTCTATCAAATACAGTCTCTCAGTACTCGCGAAGTGAACATATTTGGCTTGGCACCGACTTCTAAGAAATCTGTAGGATACCTAGCCATAATATTTTATTTCAATGAACAGGGTAAAAGATTTAAAGGTTTGGGCAGGAAATCCTAAGAAGTAGGAACTAAAATTATTTTTGACTTTTTAGTTCGGGCGAATTTTTGAAGGCGGTTTTATTTTTATTTTAAAATATTTTATTCAATCCTCAGTTAAAAGTATCCATTAGTTAAAATTATTACCATTCTTATCTAAGGCCATCAGTCAAAAAAGGATAGAGCTAACATTTATTTGACAGATACTGTTACCTGCGGCCCTACCGCGAAAAACGAAATTCGTAAATTTCGAGGATATGTCTCTCTCTGACGCCTTCGTTTGAGTGACAGAGAAAAATCCTCGAAATTTAGGAATTTCGATTTTCGCATTGGTAGGCCTGGGTATTGAAAAATCAGTCCTCCATCGTGTTAGTGCGACAAAAGTCAAAAAACGTTCACATTTATAGGAAACATACACGGAATTAAGTATCCTATTGCTGTCAACTTCAATACTTGTCACTGACGTTAATGCCAAAGACAGACAAAGATAGAAATATGCTGTTTTCTTCTATTTGACGATTATAGACATATCTTGGTTCGTTATTAGTCGCTTGCAGTCGGAAAATGTAGCACGACTAATTTCAGAATTATGGCAACCTGCTAAACATTCATTTTCCTCGACTGTACATTTAAAGCTTACTCTCAGACTTATACGATACCCAGTGACGTAGGAAGTGATGAAGACTACATTAAGGTTGTCCCACTTATTTACGAGTTGCTCGCAAATAAGAGACAGTCAACGCACCAAATTTTTTTCGATGCTATTAAACAAGAGTTGTTGGATTTTGATCCAAGCATAATCAAAGTAGACTTAGAGATCTCACTAGACTCATTAAACGTGGTAATTTTTTACATATCCAGAAGCAAAAATAGCGGACTGTTTCTTTCATTACATTCAAGCCGTCTGGAAGTAAGAAGAAGGATGTCACATTACCCATACTCGGGCAGGGACTACATAATGTGGCCAAGTGCGTCGCTTTGGCACATTTGTCAAGTGCGAAAATTCATGTAGGATGGTTGGTTGTGGTGAGCCAGACACCGCAAGTAAGCAATATTGACGATTACATGTCACAATTACTAGGTATACATGATACAATGGATTACGATGAAAAATATTACATTGATTTCATGCTTTGGACAACGTCACACAATAATGTTCCGCACAAATAATGTTGTGGAGGGGTGGCACAAACGATTAAATAATAAAATTGGTAAAAATCCAAAATTGTTTATGGTTATTTCGGTCTTAAAAAAAGAAGCGAATTTAAATAATTTCCGAGTACCGAAATGAATTTAATGAATGTTGAAATTTACAGAAAAAGGAACCGCAAATACGTATTCATTGATGCAAAAATATTATGAGTGCCTTCAAACAAAATGAAATAAATATTGATAACTGTATTCAAAAATTAAGTTTACTAAGTACGTAAGTACTCGTAATATCGTAGAATAATATTAAATTTAAGTAATTGAAACTACCGTGAGACAGCCGAAGTGAGCTCTTAATTAACACTAAAAGCAAATTAATCGATTTAACTCTTGTAGACACTACGCGCAACATATTTTGGGGAGCCTAGGTTTCCAATATCAGGCACCAAGCCACGCGCTCCGCGACGACTGCGCATCACGACATTATTGTGAGTTCGCGACGTGCAGTCTTCCGAATCAACGGACTAGGTGCTCGATGATGCAGACCTAGGGTGAAAATACATATTATATCAGAATGCGTGCGCATTTTGTCTATTGACATTGGTCGTTTAGTATGTGACGTGTAGATAGATAAGCATGCCTAGGCGTGTCGAAAGATGGACACGGTCTGATATTATCACTTTCTGTAGAGAAAATGTGAACGCATGTGTCTTCACCCCTATGCTCTCCCAAACAAGTCGCGAATAGTATCTACGTGAGTTTAATCGTTTAATTCCATTTTAGTGTTAAATAGGGACTCGCTCAGGCTTTGCATGGATACAATACTGATACTAAAACCTATCTCTCGAGAAATCACTCTGTCTATTAAAAACCGCATCAAAATAGATTGCGTAGTTTTCAAGTTTTAAGCATATATATTATAGGGACAGAGAGTGGGTTTTCCCCTAGGGGGAAAATAAAAGTCGGGTATGTCTCCAACATACAGCAGAAGGAAACTGGACCAATTTATTGGACACTGCAGATAGCCTCCACGATTTTAAGCGTATACCTAAGCTATTGTCCGCATTTTTCGATATATTCTGGGAACATTGAACTCTACGTTGCAATCATTGGTGAATGAGTTACAAAATATGTAACCGTGACGGTGGGGTGGTTTCAAAAAAGGAATTAAATACTTGAAAACTTTGTACACTGCTGTATCTTTTTTCTTTTGTTATAATTTATTAGATTATTATAGGCTTGATCGTCAAAGTGTCAAATTGTTAAAATTTAACACCTTTTTATGACAAATTATAAACCTGCATTTATAGTATTTTATGCAACCGGCGTTTAAAGAAGGTCAAAAAAGGCGAGTGGTGTGGATTATTGTTGACTCGATTAAACACCGTTGCACACAATACTTTTTCTACGACCAAGCTTACTTTTTAATAGTTTTGTAGAATAACTTTCGAAAAATTCATATTGTTTCCTATATTTTGAAAATAAAACAATGAAAAATTTAATTTAAAAAACACATACTAAATACACGGTGCACGCGAGCATTGCGAAAGATTTTAACTATGCATTCTAGACATCAAAATAAACAAAAAATATGATGAGACCTTATGTCAAATTCAACAAAAAAAAAATCTATTTTTTTAGACTTGAATACTTTTTACCATTTCCAATACTTATCATAACAACAATTTGTTAAAATTAACATAATTTTTTAGGGACTTTTTTAGGGTTTTTTCCTCAAGTCTATTCGTATTTTTTGATTGTCAGGCAAAACGTTTTATATTTCAATAAGTCTTGCATATCTATCAGTTTGTAGTTGATGCATGAAGCTATTTTGTGGCTGTATCCATATTGGAAAATAAGGATAGCGAAGAAATTGAAATCATCAAACCACTAAAAAGAACACCCGAGTGGTTTACTTGCATATTCGGAAGCTGTCCAAATTTAGAGTTGTATGATATACCAATGTTATTGAAGGAAAAACTCGTGGTGAAGTACAATTTATACATATCACCAGGGACACGAGCTTGCTTATTCCACCTACAAAAACCAATTGATACTTGGGAGGAAATAGTGGACGCCGAGGAAAACTTGACAGATTTTAACAAAAATCATAGTCAAGATATAATCAATATTTTTAAACATGTGTCCTGTGTTCGCTGTAGCTACACAATTAAAAAATAAAAGTGGATTAATTCTCTGGAGTTTGATTTATGATTTTTCTGTATCTGTCATATAATTCTGCCATACGATTAAATAAATAAATGTGTCCACGTTCAAGCTAATTTCATTTATTGCAATTTGGATGCACCGAAGGTTCTCATTCCACACAAACTTGTAGTTACTATCGGCCCAATGGAACCCTGACCCACCGTAGAACTGTATCAGGGTAACGTCATATACGATATTTATTAGCATTTGATTTCAGATGTCAATATGACACAGTTCCGTGGTGGGTCAGGATTACATGGGGCCGACTGTACCTACATAAAACCAAGTAATGGTGGACCACTTTCTTGTATCTGTATAAAAAGTAGTTAAATCTTTTTCAGGCATAGGGTTTATAAGTAAAATTTGAGTGTTGAGTCAATATAATTTTAACCCTAATTGTTATAGTTACAACAATATTTGAATGTTCCGATCTTTAAAAAAATATTGCGTAAGTATCAATTATTTATTGTAAACTGGAAAAAAAAAACAACTGCACAGTGCACATAAGTGTAACTTAATATTTACTTACCTATATTATTTATAATCACTTAATAACTATTTTTTTCATTTTTGCTTTTCTTCTGCTTTTTATCTATAGTTTAAGTATAGGTACCTACTTCAAAAAGATAATTTTTCAATACACTTCCCTATAGATTTTTTTTTTATTTAGATCTTTATTTACTATTTTTGTTATTACTTCATCCATTTCTATATATTTACTTAATCGTTTTAGTTCTGTTTCAATATCCATTTCTGTTTGAAGGACGTGAAAATCAGCGGTCCTGACTCTTTTTTCATCATTGAAATCGAATGAAATAAACTTTTATCAGTTTAATATATGACATCTGTGACTTTTATTGCCTCGCACTAGTTTATTCATTTTATTATGCCATCCCTCTGTCACATTATTTGTACGCTGGCGTTGGCCATGACAAGAGATGTTCATATTATTGACATTATACCACTGTGAAGTCATATATCCGTTGAACAAATCGATATAGTTATTCTATAGGAGGCACTTTTTTAGATACGTTAGACCACGCTTCAAGTATCTTTGTTTTAGGCATATGAGCGACTGCAACACATTTTGTAACATAGTTGCAGCCGTCACGGCTACTGGAAATGTTAAAATCAGATGCGTGCTTCCATATAGCTTTGGCGAAGTGAAAAAAACAGCCATTGACCGATACTGACTCAAAACTATTCGGGATGGCATTTAACAACTCCCAACTCAAAATCAGTCATTATATATTTTGGTTGAAAGTTTGGGATAAATTCTTTAATACCATTAAATAATTTTTCATAAGTTTATTTCTGCTTATTGGATAACAAAGCGTAAATAACTGGGACAACTTTGGTGTATTCTGCTGAAGAGCCAATGTCAGCGTGAAATGTATGAAGCTGTACAAATGGCTGTGGTACAACTTTAAATGTTCCGTCCATAAAGATGAGTTCTATATTTTGTAGCAAATCATTACATTCTGGACTTATAACAACAAGTAAGTCTTCAATTTGAGCACATAAACAAAATTCTTCTAATTCTGGTGGTACGTATTACAACGTCTTCATAATTTTGGAATTTAAATCTTTTGCTGCATATTCTTTAGTCATTACAGGTAACATTACTTCTCGATACAACAGTGGTATTGGTCTGTAATCACGTTTAACTTTTTTTTTCAAGTAAGCATGTCGTTGTTCAATTTCATTGGACTGAAAATCGGGTATACAACAACGGTTGCTCTCCTTCAATATATTAGATTTGTCTATGTTTAATTTAACAGTTCCATTGCAATTTTTGCTAGTGCATAACCATATCATAGACCCATTTTTGTTGGATCTATTTAAGCAGTATCTATGTCCTGCTCGTAGCAAAATGTTTCCTCCGTGAGAACTTTCCACAAAAGTAAATTCAACCAGGTTATCACAGATAGATGCACTAGCACTAGATGAGGCCTACATTTTATACTACATAACATATATATAAGGTCCTAATTTATTAGTTGCAGATATTTTAACACGTGATACTTTACATTAAAATAATTAACTTTAAATATAAATTAAGAAATCTTTTCATGTAACTTTTTTAATTAAATTTTCCTAACAAAAATATAATTATAATATCGTCTAAAAAAATCATCATGTGCATTATCACTGTCATCAACCAGCGGAAAATAACATGACAATGACAATAAAGTATTTAATTTATGGTCGTGAAGTGGCCAGTTCCCGTTAAATGGTACGTAAAAGAAGTACTAGAATCTGTTCAATGAGTTTTCATTTAATAATCACATAAACAGGGACTTTTCACGTAGCAAATTTGTTTTTCCGTATTCTCCAAAAAAAAAAATCGTAAAAGCTATAATGTTTCACGGTTTAATATACTCCAGAGACCGAGTACTATCAGCTGTAAAAATATCTGCATCTAATAAATTAGGACCTTATATATATAAATTGCGCTAAAAATGCATAGTGTATGTTTTATAAAATAACGATTTTTATTTTTCTGCTTCTTTTTTATTGGCCCCTGCATTGTATCCGCCGCGGATTGCCGCGGATTATTTATAATAAAATAAATAATCCGCGGCAACGGAATAAGGCGTTCGCAAAATATAACAAACATTAAAAAATGCTTCGGTAAAAATATGCGTCCCAGAAATCCGCGGCAACTGAATAAAGCGTTCGCAAAATATAACAAACATTAAAAGTTGCTTCGGTAAAAATATGCGACCCTGAATACGCGGCGACGGAATAAGGCGTTCGCAAAATATAAAAAAACATGAACATTTACTTCGCTGAAATATGCGACTTTAAAATTCGCTGCAACTAAATAATGCGTTTGCTATATTCACCTAGCAAATCAAATTAGGTACTTATTAGATGTAAATGAGGTTTGTTCACTCTTCGTGCTAGTGACGTCCTCTGCGCAAAGTTTTGCGTAATGTTTTCCATAGACCTGTGTTAACGCAATATGAAATAATGTTATCCTTTTTAGGGTTCCGTAGTCAACTATAATGGTTCCATAGTTTCGCCATGTCTGTCTGTCCGACCCTCTGCGGATAAT
This sequence comes from Thaumatotibia leucotreta, assembly GCA_025490895.1. NCBI lineage: Eukaryota > Metazoa > Arthropoda > Insecta > Lepidoptera > Tortricidae > Thaumatotibia > Thaumatotibia leucotreta. Next base: position 64,896 of record JALPQI010002357.1, read on the forward strand.
CTCAATGACCGGTTAGCACTAGAAAGCTGAAATTTGGTACAAATATCTATATCAATCACGGCAACAAAGTGCAATAATTAAAACCGGCCAAGAGCATGTCGGGCCATGCTCAGTGTAGGGCTCCGTAGTTATTCAAAAACGGCTGGGCCGATTATGTTCGAAATAGTTTAAATTTAAAGTACTCATGATTTTCTCATATTTTGGACCTACGGATTAAAAGAAATAATCACTCCAAAAGAAAAAAAAATGGTGCCCCCCCCTCTAACTTTTGAATCATCAGTTTAAAAAATAAGAAAAAAATAACAAAAGTGGAATTTTATAAATACTTTCTAGGAAAATTATTTTGAACTTGCTAGGTTGAACAGTTTTTGATAAACATACGAGAACCTACGAGACCCTACACTGAGCGTGACCCGACACGCTCTTGGTACAAATATATACGTCAAAACAACAAAAAATGGTTTCGGTCAACGGGAATAAAACAAATTGAATTCAACATCAGACAATTCAACTAACAACACTTTAACTGACATAAAGATACAGTTATTTTTCTCATTGATTAATAGATTATTAGACTCGTATCGAATTTAGCACATCAAGTTATAGTTTTCTGTAGTATTTCACTTAAGAAATCAATATTTATGGCTTGCGGGGATGAAAAGTGCGTGAAACATGAAACATGCGTACCTATAAGTATGTTTAATTAAAATGAATGCGTATGTTTAAAGATATGTGTATGTTTTTTTAATTACCGACTCCGAAAACGGTGTCTGCAAGACATACTTTGAAAAAAAAAGTCAAGTAGGTAGGTACCTACCCTATTATGAGCATTGATTATCTTGAGATAAAAAAAAACTACTTAACATGCTTTGTAAGTGATGTAGTTGAATGAGTTGTATTGATCAAACTTAATCGATACAGACATTGCTGCACTTAAATTTTCTTCAATAATCAATCATTGATTTTTAGATTAATTCGTTGGTCTATCAGAATAGACCGTTATTCTCTTTTTTTTCACTGATGTAAATGTTTTTTTGCTGTATTCGAAGCACAATCCTATTAGCTTTTCTCTTGAAAATAGATATTTAGAAGTATAAGCTGGGTTTTCTTTCTGAAATGAAATGTGCCAATCGATTATGCCAAGCTTCTACTAAGTTTATAGTTCGGTGGCGTTCATTGTAGCAGCTTAATATATCAACGAATGTCGTTAACCACGTATCAGCCATATACATACCTATGTATTAAATTTTTCGAACTCTAATCCTTGTGGCGATTTTTCTAATAGGTACCGTAACACTCGGTAATTAAAGAAACATCCAACTATGTGTGCTAAGGGGTAAAAGTCTTTGATAGCGTTGATACCACCCATTTTGAAGTCAATATGAAACTTGTCCGGTGTCCAGGGATGAGGGGGCTGATGTCGACAGCAAACTCCTGGACTTGTAAAAAATTGTGTATTTAGAAAATTGAAACTATTGCGCGCGTACGCGACATGGGTCTTCGAGTCGAGTGTCGCTTAGAGAGTGTGAAGGGGGAGCGGCGCCCGCCCCGCACCCCGCACGCCGCCCGCGTAAGTCGCGCTATTACTACGCGCCGCTGGCGTGAACAGGTTCCCCGCCTTGAAAGCCCTGGCTTGCAAGATTGCTGTCGTCGTCGGGGCCTCGGACTGGTAACGGGCAGACTCTGTTCATGGCTCTCTTCACGATGCCCCTGGCCGTCTTGAATTCTGCCACTCTCGTGATGCCGTCCTGGCCTATGTACAGATGGTGAACTCGCCCCAGACGCCACTTCATTGGCGGAGCTCGTTCTTTCTCTGCCTCTGAACTTTGTGTACGCTCCATGGACTATCACGTTTCCTTTTATTAGCGGACAAGGGGGGAGTACTGAATCGTCATATATATGAGCCTTTATGCCGTATGCGACGACATACGAAATAAAATGACATCGGATGGTTGGCGGATGAACCAAGAATATGTTATCACAGATAGCTCCCAGTACATACAAGACCCACAACGTCTCATACATAACTACATGTAGTTATGGTTGACCTTCATCACTAAGATCCCTGGGTTGCACCGTACCTTCATGTACAACTTGAGTGTATTCTTATAAGTATGGTAAACAGATGGGGTCCACTCACGTAATTCGACATCACAGGTCATTATGTTTTGATTCGGAAATTCGGATACTTATCAGCCATGTAATCTTGGACATAGTCATCTTTCAAGTTAGTCATACCAAGCTTTATGCATGAATACTCGTAATCAAGGGTGCATGAATTGTGTTCACAACCGAGTATCAACTCAGTAGGTTTGTATTAGTTCAAGCCTAATTCCGTATGCAATGAGTTGTAATTGATGCATGACCCTGGAAACACTTTAGATAATGCAGAAACAAAGTTTCCGATCCCGTCTGCCACTGATAAGCTGGATATTCTAATTTGGGGCTTAGAGTGTATTATGCCTAACTCGTTGAGGATATAATATAGTGTAGACATGGAGCAGTTATCTACACAAAATGGTCGGGACAAATACTCGACATGTCGATAAGGCTCATTCATGATTATGTATGGCAGTAGGTCTGTTGTGTTCAATGTGTTGATCCATGACTCAGTTCCCTGAGAAAGCACCCTTGTGAACATAAGTGATCTCCTAGGAGCGGTACACTCCAGGTTTTGAACATTCTTTGTCATAGGTCCCTCAGATGTCAGGGAATCGTCGGGTTCTTCTTGGATAACTTCACGCACCTTCCCTATGCAGTCAGATAGACTGGTTAATACGAAGGTACTCGTGAAATTCTCTAGTATTCTGGTAAGGGATGTAACGGCTGTCTCACTGAGTTCGGTGTGTATCTCAATTAGCTCATCCCATGAGATACCATATGATCGCACCACATATTATTTGATCATGTTACTTGCATTTTCAACTATTACTTCAGGGTCATTGGTGTCCCATACTGTCAGGACGTCATCCAGGTAGAAGGTCAATATTTCACTAATATTCATGTCTCGTTGACCTGTCACAGCATGGTCGATGTCTAACGAGTTAGGGTCATGGAAAGGTAAGGATTCTCAGTGGATGACCAGGCCCCAATTTCACAACATTGACAAGTCCTACAATTGTAAATCTACGATTTCTCCAATAGGGAGTGTCTATAGGCTACAGTTACCGCTTAAAATCGGAAGGGCCGTGCGTTTGTTTGCCATCAGCATAAAAATTAGTGCAGGAACTTTAATAAATCAGCAGTAAATAGCTACTTTTATGTGAAGCAAAATTACAATTGTCACAAAAATCACGACAATTGTAGCGAAATTCCGACATACGTAAGCCGAACCCCATGTCAAGAATTAATGAAAATTGTACTAAACCTTGCGACAATTGTCACGGGTTTCGGAAAATAAAAAGTAGTTTATTAACGATATAATAACGTCATTAGTAATAATTTTATGTTGGTGGCAAACAAGCACATGGACCGTCCGACAGTAAGCGGTAGCCGTAGCCTACGGAGGCCTGTGACGTCAGTAACAGTGATATTTTACAATTGTGACAATTGTAATTATGGTGAAATAGGCCACAGTTAGTATCGTATTTGGCTGGCAGCTAGGCGGATACCCGAGTCTTATCAACATATCTGGCCAGTGTGAATAACTGACGAGCAGTGTGAAAGTTAATTCTAGACATCTCATAGTTCGCCAATACAACAATAGTTATGTCATGCAAGTAATAGTCTGCATGAGCTACAGCTTGGTTCCCCAGGAGTTGTGAACAGTTCTCTGCAGTATTGTAGGCGCTGACAACCGTCAGTTGTGTTCGACTTGCCACAAATCGGAATATGTCTAACATTCGCCCGTATATAATATTTATATAGTAGTTCATAATTTAAGCTCATTCAATTCACAAAAGGAGCACATTGCTTCGACAATCTTTGTTATTACACTTAATTAAATCTAAAATACGGGTTGGAAAAGGATTTTTTAATCTAATAACACTTTATAAAGGTAAGTATTATTATAGAGGTGGCAAGCAAAGAAGGCTCAGGACCGCTTCGGCCTCAGTTTCATTTCGTCATCTCCATAAATCATCCACAGTGCCATGTCGTTAGCCTACAATTCCTAAATCGTCACCTTCCTAACTTGCCTACTTTCTGATATCGTCAATACCCCATTTTGTCTAAATTCCTATTTTGACCATAGTGCCAACTCGTCCAATATCGTCAATATACCATTATTGTCTACGTTCCTATTTCGACCAAAGTGCCAACTCGTCCGCGTTCTTTAAGTTAGAAATTCAGTCCTAATTTTACACTCTTGGATACTTCACATTTTGTAATTATATATAAATATATCGATATATAATATACATACGTAAATAAATAGAAAATACCCGTGTTCATCACACAAATAAATGCCCTTACCGGGATTCGAACTATAAGAACTCTGTGGTAATGTGATTTGATTGGAGATCCTGGCCCTATAAAAGAACAAATTTTTTTACTAACATTTTATAATACCTATGGTAAATGTCAACAGTGTCAGCGTACATTTGTATCAACTAACGTAAATCAAATAAAGATAATATTTAACATGAGTGGAGAGAGGGATTTTGTAGGCTATCCCAAACAAGAAAATACAGAACAAAATACTTCCCACCACCTAGATCTGGTGCGAGTCTATACTGACAGAAATAGCTGCATCTTTATAGGATGCTCAATTACTCACCTCTCAAAGGTTAATAATATTATAAGACTGAATTTGTTATGTAACCACAACATATATTTACCTTCGGAGAGCCTAGTATGTCAAGAACATTTACAAGAAAACCATTGGATCACATTGAGAGAAGGCCCAGTAAACACATACTTTGGATATAGTAAATATATTCAAGCAAGCTTTGAATTTCATACATTTTACAATATCTCGAGTGTAAATAACCCCATGTTTTAAAGAACACAGGAGCAGTATGCAAATGTATTATGTTTAAGTTGGTATTAGAGTATAGTGCGTTCAGTTTTTTAACCGACTTCTAAGAAATCTGTAGGATACCTAGCCATAATATTTTATTTCAATGAATAGGGTAAAAGGTTTAAAGGTTTGGGTAGGAAATCCTAAGAAGTAGGAAATAAAATTATTTTTAACTTTTTAGTTCTGGCGAATTTTTGAAGGCGGTTTTATTTTTATTTTAAAATATTTTATTTGTTATTACAAATATAAATGTTGTCTTATTTGATGAATGGTTTTTATTTGTAGTAGTCGCTAGAAGCAAATATCGTGACCAAGTGCACGTTAAAGTTATATTTCTGTAGTAGATAGAACATTCCAGAAGGCCGTATGGTGCTCCCACACATAGTTATAAAATGTTATATAACATTAACTCTCCCTGTTCATCTTAAAAATGTTACATTTGTAACGCTATCCTTGTTACACTGTGTTATATAACATTTATAACAGCCAGTGTGGGAGCACCATAAAATAATTAACTACGATCAGAGTATAAAATAATTAGTGTATTTTTTTAATAATACTTATGCAACAAAACAATTCAGACTTAAATGAAAAACAGAAATACATTCTAACGGTACTGAGTGTACTCCAAAGTTACGTTTTAAAAAGCGAGCCTTTCCATGCTAATCTTTCCAGAAAGAATCCGTCATCTATATCGAAAATCGCGCTATAGAAAAAAACACGACAACACTGTACACTTGTTTATATTTTTCAATTACAACGCAGGTTTTGAAAAAGTGTTATTTAATTTACTAGAGTAAATTACATAATTAAAAAAAATAACGCTTTAAACTTAAAAAAAGAACTTTTCTTAGCTAAATTTCTTATGAAAATAAATAATCCTTCAATATTTAAATAATAATACGTACAAACCTACTTCATACACAGAAGCCTTTCGGCGAAGGAGGTCAGTTTCTACTTGTGTCAGTTTCGCACCACGTCGTCTTCTTACTTTACCGGATTCTTAGTTGGTTGGATTCTTCTTTGGTCGGTTTCTAAGCATGTCATTTTATTAGATTATCAAATTCTTATTTGATTATCAGAATCTTAATAGGTCTGTTATTTGACAACCTAACAAAATGACCTGATTAGAATCCAGCCAAGAATCCGGTAAAGTAAGAAACAGACGTGCTGTGAAACAGACACAAGTAGAATCTGAACTCCTTCCCCGAAAGGCACAAAAGGGTCAACACCATCAGTTAACACGCCATCTGTATACCATTTTTTTAGGAAATCTATAGCAGATATCTCTGTCACCGTGAGTTTCCTCCGCAACGACATTATTTTTTATCGAAGTAAATTACTGCTCCTATTTTTTGGAAACGGCCCAAATGCACTCCTCATAATTTTGCAGTCAAAATGACTGGCGTCTTGCATTATCAGCTTGCAGATAAAAAAAAAATTGGTTTTTCACTGCCATGCAACTTTGAATTTCGTCTCCGATGGTAGCCTTCTGCTGAATTGGTCGTCCGGTGGATATCGTTAGAGCAACTCAAGAAATTGTGACTTTTTTGATACCATTGGTCAAGAAAATATTTTTTGAAAATTTTACATTCTGTGGTATTTGGTGCTTCGCGTATTATAGCATCCCAAGCTTCTGGCATGGAATTTGGTGGAAGTAAAACAAAATTCGCACACCATCGTGTTACCTTTCTTCCTTCAGGTGTTGACGTGACCTTTTTTTATCAGCCCACTTCCACACAGCTCTATTGAAGTGGTAGTAGCACCCTGTGACCACGGCGTCCGGAAATACTGCTCGAGCTGCATTAAACTGTGCAATTTCATAGTCACATTTAAAACTACCGATGGAAACGCCAAGTTCATTTTTAATTAAATGAAACAAGCGTATGTACGTATCTTGCCTTTTGTTGGGCAACATTGCGTATATTATTGGAAATATATACACGCGTTTCTCGTCCGAACAATAGTCTAAACGAATGATGTACAGTGTACAGAAGAGGGCTTTGGGGTAGATTTGAACGTACCGTCCCCGAAATAGGAACCATTTACTTTCGATTCTATAATGGTTTTTGAAAGAAATGAACAAAAGATGATAATTTTGTCATCATCACCATCCTCTATCACGTGAAACTTGCTATCCATTCCTTTTGGCACTTTTACCTCGCTTAAATGTCTAAAGATAAGTTTATCGGTTTCCAGATATTTTTTACGCATTCTATATAAACTGCTTTTTACGGACATATATGGTGGAACATGCTGCGGGGAAATGTCGTGTTTCGTTTTTTCCACTATCTCTTCGTAGACTGCTTGTACAGACTTTAAATTCTGGCAAACTTCTTCTCTGGCAGTTGCAATCATTTGTCGCACCTTTAATTTTGTTTTATCTGGACGACACATGTGTAGGCTTTCACGCAAAATTCTTTTTTGATCTCGATCTAAAGTTAATAACGCTGAACATTCCCATCTATTTGTGCATCTCCACCTTGAAGAATTTACATTCTCTGAACTTTTAGTGTACGTGTATTTATTGCCTACAACAAGCAAATCACGGCCTCTCTGAGATTTAGTAATATATAAATTCGACATTTTACTGTTGGAAGTTTTTGATTCAGCGACTGACTGAATTGACTTATGTGTGTCATTGAATCATAGATAAAATTAATGTCAATGTGCACTTCATATCTTCTTAAGTGCTATTTTCCAGCTAGTATGCGGCAGTTACAATTAGTATTTGCTGTTGTCACACTTGTCCTTAACCATAAAGATAATTTTGGCTGCTATGTAGTCGACGAGTTCGCACTGTGGTCTAAATAGGAATGTTGACGAGTAAGCACTATGGACGAATTAGGAGTGTTGACGAATCGGCACTGTAGTCTAATTAGGAATATAACCAAGTTACTACAGTGGCCCACGTAAGAAAGCGGGCGAGATAAGAAAGTGACGATATAGGAATGCTGGCGAATCGGAACAGTAGACCAAATGCGAATGAGAACTACTTAAGAAGTTGCCGAAATGAAACTGAGGCCGAAGTGGTCCTGAGCCGCAAAGAAGATGTGCTTGAGATCACCTTCATCTAACCCACACTCACACAAAGAGGAGTCACGGACATAGATTTTAGAGAAATGAGAAGGACTACTATATTGGCTCAATCTCATTCGAATAATCGTCGTACTAAATTGTTTCGGGATGATAATTTTTGAAAACCAAGGTTTTCTTGTGACTGTGGGTTGGACTAGGGAGAAAAAATTTCCTCAGGGTTTGCTTGTTTTAGTCCAGGAGGATGACCACGTTCGAAATAAGAATCTTGATGCTATATCATGGCAATATTTTTTAAAACATTTTTTTTTTCCACCGCTTTCTTAGCTATCTGGTCAACTGCCTCATTCCCAGTTACCCCCGAATGACCAGGGATCCATGCCAGAGCGACTTCAAATCCTCCTTTTTTACAAGTTAAAAGTTTAACCTTAATTTCGTATACATTGTGGATTGTGAACTTTAACAGCGAAAGGGTTAGAGATTAAAGCTTGTAAACAACTACGGGAGTCAGAACGATTTATTTGTTTAAATTATGTTTCAGAATATATTTTACGCTTTCCAACACGCCTACACATTCCCCGGTAAATACGGAGGTTTCTGGAGGATATTTCACTTTAAGGGAAGCGTTATACTGTGAGTGAAAGATACCCACCCCCACGCAAACAACTTCAGAAAGTTTAGACGTATCACAGTAAATACACTCGCGGTCAATGAATACGGGTCAGGTGGATTTTTTCATAGAAAATACTGGAAACATGCTGATTACAAATATTTAAAATAAAAATTTATAATACAAGTGGAACCTTTTTTAACATCAGATTGTATTGGAATTTCCATGAAGTTTTTACCCGATCCAAAAAACACGGAATTTTACCGTCAGATAACTCCGTAGATATAAAAATAGCAACTCATGATTCAAAAACTCGATTCACCATACATTTTAGGTAGTTTTCTTAAACAGTCTACATTTTTGTCCGTACAAACCGACCTAACGACAATTTTAAAGTTTTTTGGGTTTATTTATAAAGGCCGTAACAGGATAAGCTAAGTACAAATGCCCTTTCATGATAATAGGCTGTTTTTTTCTTGTGGTTGCATACGTCTAGTAGTGTGACTGTGCAAGGTTTTATTAAAAAAATTTAAGTGGTTCCGTAGAAAAAAATAAAAACAAATTTTTAAATATGACTTTTCTCGAAAATTATTTATTTTAAATACATCATTATTATTTAATTTTGTTAAGCTTTATCAAATATATTATATCATAGAAAATTGGCTCATTATCTCTAACACTTGTGTAAAAAACATGTAAGTCAAATTTTTTTTATTTTTTATTTTATTACTTTTAAAGGACTACCACTCTAATTATCATTTCTAAAAAAGCATTACTTAAAGATTTGTCACACACATTAATTTGATGGGAAACATCGGAAAGGAAATGTGCCATAATTAAATAAATAACCGAGCTTGATTTTAGTACATTTAATTAGTAAGTAATTTTGAAAACAAAATACGCTTATTCTAATCCTCATCACTATCTTCGTTAACAGTAACGTGGATTCCATGATTTAAAAAAAAGTCCGCTTAATGTTGCAGCAGGTCGAACGATTTTACTTAAATATCTAGCGTACGATAAATAGTAAACAATCGCAGCAATGTGAGAACAACACCCTAATGTTCTCATTCCATTGGCACATTCACAAAAATGCCTCCTTATGGACCCAACTCCAATGCTGTTTGGGACATATTCTATGAAGCATCTATATATCGACGCTGGAAAGCAAACACGTAGTAACCAACACAAGGTCAAAAAAATTTTTATTGCACTTTTGGAATCTTTTTTTTCGCGTTGATTGGTGTCATCCACGTGCCGATATGATGAAAAACAAGGAAATTAGGAACCAAAAAATTCCCATTTTTCTTGAAATGTATTCTGCAAACACGCTGTAAGTAGCAAAAAAACCTCTATTATTTAAATCAAAGCATTTACAGCACTTAAAACCGCCCGTTGCTCTGACGACGATGCTGGTTACTACGTGTTTGCCGCTCATAGATTTGAAAGTCTTGCAGTTACGCCATTTGGCAGGAAATAATATTTTGGCTAGCAGTACTTAACACAAATTTACATGGTATCAAATTAGAGAATCTTGTCTTTTACTACATTTACAAGGATCACGTAAAGCTTACTTAATAGTTACTTCACTTTTGTAGCGTGTAGGTGCTTAGATTCGCGAGCCTTAAAACGTTTCAACGTGGCAGTCGCCGCCATTGCGCATACGCTTGCGACGTCACTCAGTGCGGTCCGCGGAGCGAAAGTGAGTCGAAGTGTTTGGAATTTTTAAAAATTATAACGAGAATTTTGCCTAAAGTGATTACTGATTAAAATAAAAGTATGAAAACTCTCGTATATTAATTAAAGTTAACTTCATCCCGACGTTTCGAACACTTTACAATCGAGGTGATAGATCTACCTACATCAAAATAAGAATGATAAGTAAAAACTACCCACAAAGAATATACTAAACCAAAGACAATAGATTATAAGGCATGTAAATACTAAAAAAAATGCAAATTAAGCTAGTAAAAATTGCATATTACAAGTATTTTCAAAATGAAGACAAAAAACAAAATAAATAATCTACGCTGGTTCTATCCCTACACCTCTGACCTGAGAAGAAATCTTTTCTTTTGTATGATTTATTGGTAGATGTAAGAACAAAGTTCATATTGCCTTTATATTATTATAATAATTTATATTTATGGTTATGAATAAATTATTGATACATTAGATGCAAGATAAACAATTAAAAAATTTGATCAGTCTAAAACATGCTAGATAGATGTACTTATAATTTTAGTTGTTTATCTTGTTAGTACGGTCAATTCGTATATTAAACTCGCAAAACATGTAGTAAAGCTGCATTTTTGGTATGTTGTTTAGACACCATAGGGCACTACAAAACCACATTTTGCAAGCAAAAAAAAGTTGTGCTAGTTACGTAGTACGTGAAAAACTGCGAAATTTACGGTCATTTTTCAGTTTCTGATTTTTATTAAAAAAACCTTACGTTTTTTGACATTATATGTTAGGAAGCGTTTAAAGATTAATAAATTTCCAACAAGTTGAGCTAACATGTATTACCGTAGGTCTTATAGTTTTAGAGATTTGCGACTTCTTAAAAGTACTCTTTTTTGTAAACTAACGCTATTTTGAGTTTTCCTAACGATTTCGGCTTAATATCGCCTCACCTAATTATGCTACGAAAAACATGCAATAATGACCTTATAGCGCATTTAATATTCTTTCGTTAAAGGGTAAAATCATGTCAGCAAACTTTGTAATTGAAAATAAAAACGCGTAATTCAAAAGGCAGTAGGCCCGCTACCTAAGTTTTTCATGCAAATCGCAAGTCGTGTTGCAAAGCTGCAATTTTAGTATATTATATAGGCCCTATAAGGACGTACAAAAATGTATATTGCAAGAAATACAAAAAAACAATTTCGGTATAAGAGGAAAAAAACTGAAAAATGATTGGACTTCTTTTACTTTTTGACGTTTAATTAAGAAACTATTATCTTTTTGATACTAATTGCTACAAAACTTAAAAAGAATATTAAATTTGAAAGGATTTGAGCTACCTTGCATTACCCTAAATTATATAGATTTAGAGATACGACATTTCAAAATGTGCCCTTCATTAAGTTAAGAAAATAAATGCATGTTTTGAAGCCTCGTATAACCCCAACTATAAGACTTACAGTAATTGTTATCGGCTCAATTTGTTTCAAATTTAATGTAGTTGTTATCTACAATTACTTTTTTTTTCTTAGCGCGAACGTTTTGCCAATATTTAGTGAATAGCTTTAACGTAACCTAAAATTTGTTTAATTTTTGATAAAAGGGCACTTTATGAAATGTCGTATCTCAAAATATATATAGCTTACGGTGATGCAACGTAGCTCAAATCCTTTCAAATTTAATGTTCTTTCTTAGTTTTATAGCAATTAGTATCAAAAAGATAATAGATTTTTAGTTAAACGTCAAAAACTAAAAAAAGTCCGATTTTTTTCCGTTTTTTACGTCCTATGCCCAAACTATTATTTTGTTTTAATATGCATTTTCGTATATATCTATAAGGCCTTTATAATATAACAAAATTGCAGCTTTGCAACTCGACTTGCGAATTGTATGAAAAACTTAGATAGCGGGCCTCCTGCCTTATGAATTTCGCGTTTATACTTTCAACTGCAAAGTTCACTGACCTAATTTTACCCTTAAATTAAAGAATATTAAGTGCGCTATAAGGTCATTATGGCATGTTTTTCGTAGTATAATTAGGTGAGCCGATATTAAGCCGAAAATGTTGGCAAAACACAAAATGTTATCTAGTTTACAAAAAGGAGTACTTTTCAAAGTCTCGAATCTCTGAAACTATAAGACCTACGGTAATGCATGTTAGCTCAACTTGTTGGAAATTTGTTAGTCTTTAAACGTTTAATAACATATGACATCAAAAAACGTAAGGTTTTTTAAATAAAAATCAGAAACTAAAAAATGGCCATACATTTCGCAGTTTTTCACGTACTACCCAGCTAGCACAACTTTTTTTTGCTTGCAAAATGTGGTTTTATACTGCCCTGTGGTGTCTAAATAACATACCAAAAATGCAGCGATACTACTTGATTTGCGAGTTTAGGGTAAAATTATGTACGATTTGACCGTACTATGTTTAAACTGGGCTCAATTGTGTTATACTTTGCTAAATGTATATGTATTTTTTATAAAAGTCTAATTATAATTTTTCAAGATAAAGGTACACTTATACGTTTCATTTTCAATTTAATTATACAATTTTTGATTATTATACTTCAAGTACTTTTATTTTCAAATTTAACTCCGTTAAGTTTCTTCTCATTTTTAACGAAACATTTGAAACGTCGTGTGTTTTGTTTCGCGATTCCGTTAAAGTCACTTTAAAAGTCATCCTAAAAATGTTGGCAATACATTTAATGCATTTGAAAATACTTACAATACGAAAACAAATAGTGTTACAGCACTGGGCTCATTGAAATTATCTAAAGCATGTGGTTTAACACTTTATTACTGTTACTTTTAGTAAACTTAAAGTGGGTTACTGCGTTTTTGCTATCCACAAAAACGATAGAAAAATGCTATTTCATACATTTGTTGACGTCGGTTACTACGTGTTTGCTAACTGTAAAAAAACAACCAAAACGTAGTAACCCACATAACTTCACTTGTAATAACATATGGTGAAATTTATTTAAATGAAATTAAAAACCAAAAAAATGTGGATATTGTGTCCAATTTTTAATAAGATGTGTCCATAAATACGAAAGTTATGATTTTTTTTTTTCAAAACTCGGGAGGTTTTTCGGCTCTGGTGAACAATTTCATTTTTGTGGGTTACTACGTGTTTGCTTTTCGCCGTCGATATCTTTCTTGAAATATGGCGGGATTGGACTTTCAGTTTTAGTATATTAGAATTTTCTTTCACATATTCCAAATTCAATGAACCGTCTTCATTAAGTATATCTGCTAGTTACGAAACCGCTTGAAAATATTGATAAGTGCCTGCAATTGAACAAAACCAATAAGTACAACCAATATTATGAACACAAATATTTTAAAAAGTAAAAAAAGTATATTATTACCAGTGAAAAATATTTTCATATCCGATTCAGTCAATTCAGGAAAATCTATTATATTGGTAGATCTTATAGCTTCAAATGGCAGTTTGTTACGCAGCCAACCTTTGGCTTCTACCTCTACAGCTAACGTGTTTTCGTTATCGAGGTTAGTAAAAAAACTGCTCTAATATTTCATCACATACGCTAACGTCAGATTCTAACCGCTTGCCAAAAACATTTAAAAGAAAAAAAACAATTCTGTAAAAGCTTCCGACTTTAGATAACATTTTGTTGTCTATGTTGTTGTTTAGAAGCTTATTCTTTTGCTTCAACATTCCATGTACAGCTTCTACAGGCCATCGAATTTTTGTGACGCAGCGAGACTCGTTAGCCTCTTGGCAAGGCAACTGTTTGCGATTTCCTTTAAGTGCTGGCATCAAAACTTTATACCCTTTAGATTCCAAGTAGGGAACAACATCTCTGAAACCTCTATCTAGCACAAAAATGTCACCTGGCTGCATCAGTGTACTAAGACCTGTTGAGTCATCATCAATTATACTTCTCAAGATAGCAGCATCATTTTTATTGGCAGTATAAGGACCTAACATGTCCACCACGAAACCATCGGTAGTGCATATAGTAAATGGCTTGCACAAAGGTACCTTTTTTGTCCAGAATACGACTTGCGTTGATATTCATTATTTTTGCTTTTCTGATGCCGGGCATATGTTCCATCAAAAATAAGAATCAATTTATCAGCAGCATTACAAAGTTTCCTAGCTATGTTCTTTGTATGATTTGCAATCAAATCTTCCCTGCTGTTAGCTTTTATGCCAAAATTCAGTGGTAAAATCTTTTCAAACGCAAGGGTCACACTGTGTTTTAGCATGGTTTTAATGAGATTGTTGAGTTACCAGTTCTTAGTTTAATCAAAAAGTATTTCGCAACGATGGCAACATGTTTGCTAAGTCGGTTATATTCGTCCCAGTTAAACCCGTAAAAACATAAATATCATCACATGACAGAGAGCCATCGCCAAATCTTGTGAATTCATTTCCTGTGTTTTCGCCATGACATTTAACATTTCAGTCACCTACCTCATTTAGACTAAGTGCTGACGTATTTGATATAATACGCAATTCTTTTAAATCTTCTTCATAAAACCGACTTTTAATAATGTGTTTCCGGTACCATTCCCATTTGGTATATAAATCTTCCGTGTGTTAAATGTTTGAACTCTGGCTTCTTTAGGAACAACAGTTAAGTCACTTTTATCTGAACACATGCAGCAGTAACCGTGACTAGATATTGTCCTTTGAGTTGGAAGTTCGATTAATTCCATATCAGTGTTAACATTTGAAGAGCACGGCACTTGAAAATCAATATCGGCATCTTCAATACCTGCGTTTGAATCACTGTCGTTCTGATATTTTTTCAAGCGACATTGGTTGCACAAACTATCCCCAATTGAGACTGATTTGATGGGATTAGAAAAATACTCGATGTCTTCTGTGCTGACTATTTTCCTTTTTTCGGCCTGGAATATTTTTTAAGAGCCGATTGCAATGACAACATTTATTGATTTAAACTTTCACGATTATCACTCATATTTCTGCCTGCGACCACGGGTGTAACGTCATGCCCGAAACGTCAGGATATAATTAAACGTAAGTTTACGCGATTAAGACCCGTTTGTCTGTAAAATATGACAACATTTATTGTTAATTTCGTCAGACATAATAAAATAAACAATTTAAACCTAAGAAAATAGTCTCCGGTAAGCACCATAACGTGATCTGTACATTTGACAGAACTTGACAGAAAAAAAACAGTCGATTGAGTACGTACAGGAAAAGAGGTTAAGTCATAGGTTTCATATCATATCTTTTAAATGGGTACTTAAGATAATATGCAACCAATGTATAAACACGCATTTAAGAGTAAAACAATATTACGCAGCTATTAATTAAGTCATTTATTTATTCTAAACTTGACGAGTTAAGCAGGATAAGGAGTTAAGAAGGAGAAGAAGAAAGTTATTCGTACAGTCGACAGAAAAGTTGGTTAGTACATAATGGGCAATATAAACATTGTATATCGGTATCATATTTATCATTCGCAGGGTACCAATAGTTTCTGCAACACGCTTCGCAAGAGCCTGTCGCCTGCATCCCTTCGTCTATTAGATACACAGTGCAAGACGGTAATTAGCCCACCTAACGAAGACCAAAAGTTACCTATCGGGGGAAATAACTCGTGTATAAGCGAATTTTGGCATAGTTGTAGGGAATGGTGTTTTAAACCACATACTAAAAGTACTGGTGGTTAGGGGTGGAGCTAACGGGGGGAGAGGGGGGTAAAGGTCCTTATTTTGAATTTTTCGTAAATAACTCGTAAACCGTGGCTTGTAGCAAAAAACGTTCTAGTACATAAGTAATCTACATAAAATTCTCTACAAAAAAGATATACTCATGTTTCCTCTGGCATCAATGTGTCATGAGATAAGAAAGCAAGAAGATGGACACTAAAGAATTAAACACATTTGTTTAAGTAGGTATGGCACACATACAGAATGCTCGCGAGCATTCCAAAAGATTTTAATGCTCAATTCCTGACCATATTTAGAGTCTTTAATGTTATTTAAAATTTTCTGGATTCGGCTTGGTTTCAGAGATAATCAACCTTTTTTTCGAAATAAGTTTTTCGACGTAACTCGTCATAAAACTTCTTTTTGATTACAATGCTACCACGATGTGTTTTAATATTACCACACCTTTTGCCTGGCAATCAAAAAATGGGAATAAACTTGACGAAATAAACTGTCCTTAAAAAAAATATTAAAATAAATAATTTTAACAAATTGTTATTATGTACTGGAAATGTTAAAAAGTATGCAAAAAGTCTAAAAAAAAAAAAAAAAAAAATTTTTTTTCGGTGATATTTGATATTAGGTCTCATAATAATTTTTGTATGTTTTGATGTCTAGAATGCATTAGTTAAAATCTTTTGCCGATTATTATGAGAATATTTTAGGTTTACAACATAATTAGGAATTTTATTTTTACAAATAAGCATACAGGGCGCGCCCGGGCGCGAGCATTCCAAAAGATTTTAAGTATGCATTCTAGATATCAAAATAAACAAAAATGATTATGAGACCTTATGTCAAATACCACCAAAAAAAAAATTTATTTTTCTCTTTTATTTTAGACTTTTTGAATACTTTTTGACATTTCCAGTACTTTTTATCATTACAACAATTTGTCAAAATTATTTATTTTAATTATTTTTTTAGGGACAGGTTATTTCGTCAAGTTTATTCCCATTTTTTCATTGCCAGGCAAAAGGTGTGGTAATATTAAAACACATCGTGGTAGTATTTTAATCAAAAAGAAGTTTTATGACGAGTTACGTCGAAAATCTTATTTCGAAAAAAAGGTTGATTATCTCTGAAACCAAGCCGAATCCAGGAAATTTTACATAACTTTAAAGACTCTAAATATGGTCAGGAATTGAGCATTAAAATCTTTTTAACCGACTTCAAAAAGGAGGAGGTTTACAATTCGTCGAAATCTTTTTTTTTTTTATGTATGTTCCCCGATTACTAGAAGACGCGTGGACCGATTTGAAATATTCTTTTTTTGTTTGAAAGGGTATACCTTCTAGTTGGTCCCATTGTCACCGAATCCAGATCTGATGATGGGATCCTGGAGAAATCGAGGGAACTCTTCAAATGTTGTAGGCACACATGACATTTTTCATTTATTTTCGAAGACTAATCAAGTATTTGCATCTAGTCATGAACATCTTAAGTTGGTGATCTGATGACGGAAGGTACAACTCTTTAGCAATTAGGAGTTGGGGGATAATTCTTTAAGTATAACATATTTCGTGTATTTTGGAAACTATTTGAGTATTTGCCTTTAGGTGGTCATCCTTTCATGTTGGTGAGCTGATGATGTAAGGTACAACTCCTTGGAGATTAGGAGTTGGGTATAATTCTTTAAATATAACATATTTCATATATTTTGGAGGCTATTCGAGTATTTGCCTTTAGGTGGTCATAGTCTTATGTTGGTGAGCTGATGATGAAAGGAATAACTCCTTAACGATTAGGGGTTGGAGGATCATTCTTTGTATATAACAAATGTCATACATTTTCGAGATCTATTCAAGTGTTTGCTTAGTAGTTATGACATGTCGGTTAGCGGTTAGTGATTCTTTAAATAATATTGGCATGCTAAGTCTGTTACCTTTGAAATTGTTTTTGTATTCATATAAGTTCGCCAGTTCAGGTTTTATGGCCTACTACAGTGCAGTACATTCTAATTATAAGTATTTAGAGCATACTGAATAACGATTTTATATTTACACTACTAAAAAGCAAAAAATAAAATATTTTAAAAATAAAAACAAAACCGCCTTAAAAATTCGCCCGAACTAAAAAGTTAAAAATAATTTTGGTTCCTACTTCTTAGGATTTCCTACCCAAACCTTTAAACCTTTTACCCTATTCATTGAAATAAAACATTATGGCTAGGTACCCTACAGATTTCTTAGAAGTCGGTGCCAAGCCAAATATGTTCACTTTGCGAGTACTTATATGTATTTGATAGAGCTTTGTAACTTACTGTCACTCCAGTTATGCTTTCATGAAAATGACTGAAGCAGACCATTCTGTTGATAAAAACGTAATCGGAGTGACAGTAAGTTACAAAGCTCTATCTAATATATACCTATGAGCGTTTTCGGCTTGGCACCGACTTCTAAGAAATCTGTAGGGTACCTAGCCATAATGTTTTTTTTCAATGAATAGGGTAAAAGGTTTAAAGGTTTGGGTAGGAAATCCTAAGAAGTAGGAACCAAAATTATTTTTAACTTTTTAGTTCGGGCGAATTTTTGAAGGCGGTTTTATTTTTATTTTTAAAATATTTTATGGAATGCTCGCGAGCATTCTGTATGTGTGCCATACCTACTTAAACAAATGTGTTTATTTCTTTAGTGTCCATCTTCTTGCTTTTTTATCTCATGATATATTGATCCCAGAAGAAACATGCGTATATCTGTTTTGTAGAGAATTTTATGTAGATTACTTATGTACTAGAACGTTTTTTGCTACAAGCCACGGTTTACGAGTTATTTACGAAAAATTCAAAATAAGGACCTTTACCCCCCTCTCCCCCCGTTAGCTCCACCCCTAACCACCAGTACTTTTAGTATGTGGTTTAAAACACCATTCCCTACAACTATGCCAAAATTCGCTTATACACGAGTTATTTCCCCCGATAGGTAACTTTTGGTCTTCGTTAGGTGGGCTAATTACCGTTTTGCACTGTGTATCTAATAGACGAAGGGATGCAGGCGACAGGCTCTTGCGAAGCGTGTTGCAGAAACTATTGGTACCCTGCGAATGATAAATATGATACCGATATACAATGTTTATATTGCCCATTATGTACTAACCAACTTTTCTGTCAACTGTACGAATAACTTTCTCCTTCTCCTTCTTAACTCCTTATCCTGCTTAACTCATCAAGTTTAGAATAAATAAATGACTTAATTAATAGCTGCGTAATATTGTTTTACTGCTAAATGCGTGTTTATACATTGGTTGCATATTATCTTAAGTACCCATTTAAAAGATATGATATGAAACCTATGACTTAACCTCTTTTCCTGTACGTACTCAATCGACTGTTTTTTTTCTGTCAAGTTCTGTCAAATGTACAGATCACGTTATGGTGCTTACCGGAGACTATTTTCTTAGGTTTAAATTGTTTATTTTATTATGTCTGACGAAATTAACAATAAATGTTGTCATTGCAATCGGCTCTAAAAAAATATTCCAGGCCGCAAAAGGAAAATAGTCAGCACAGAAGACATCGAGTATTTTTCTAATCCCCTCAAATCAGTCTCAATTGGGGATATTTTGTGCAACCAATGTCGCTTGAAAAAATATCAGAACGACAGTGATTCAAGCGCAGGTATTGAATGTTAACACTGATATGGAATTAATCGAACTTCCAATTCAAAGGACAATATCTAGTCACGGTTACTGCTGCTTGTGTTCAGATAAAAGTGACTTAACTGTTGTTCCTAAAGAAGCCAGAGTTCAAACATTTAACACACGGAAGATTTATATACCAAATGGGAATGGTACCGAAAACACATTATTAAAAGTCGGTTTTATGAAGAAGATTTAAAAAAATTGCGTATTATATCAAATACGTCAGCACTTAGTCTAAATGAGGTAGGTGACTGAAATGTTAAATGTCATGGCGAAAACACAGGAAATGAATTCACAAGATTTGGCGATGGCTCTCTGTCATGTGATGATATTTATGTTTTTACGGGTTTAACTTGGACGAATATAACCGACTTAGCAAAAACTGGTGATTAAACTAAGAACTGGTAACTTTAACAATCTCATTAAAACCATGCTAAAACTACAAACACAACAGCTTGTTTCAGAATTTGTTAAAAGTGTGACCCTTGCGTTTGAAAAGATTTTACCACTGAATTTTGGCATAAAAGCTAACAGCAGGGAAGATTTGATTGCAAATCATACAACAAACATAGCTAGAAAACTTTGTAATGCTGCTGATAAATTAAATAAATTGTAAATGCTACCACGATGTGTTTTAATATTACCACACCTTTTGCCTGGCAATCAAAAAATGGGAATAAACTTGACGAAATAAACTGTCCCTAAAAAAATTATTAAAATAAATAATTTTAACAAATTGTTATTATGATAAATAGTACTGGAAATGTTAAAAAGTATGCAAAAAGTCTAAAAAAAAGAAAAAAAAATTTTTTTTTGTGATATTTGATATTAGGTCTCATAATAATTTTTGTATGTTTTGATGTCTAGAATGCATTAGTTAAAATCTTTTGCCGATTATTATGAGAATATTTTAGGTTTACAACATAATTAGGAATTTTATTTTTACAAATAAGCATACAGGGCGCGCCCGGGTGCGAGCATTCCAAAAGATTTTAAGTATGCATTCTAGATATCAAAATAAACAAAAATTATTATGAGACCTAATGTCAAATACCACCAAAAAAAAAATTTTTTTTCTCTTTTATTTTAGACTTTTTGAATACTTTTTGACATTTCCAGTACTTTTTATCATTACAACAATTTGTCAAAATTATTTATTTTAATTATTTTTTAGGGACAGGTTATTTTGTCAAGTTTATTCCCATTTTTTCATTGCCAGGCAAAAGGTGTGGTAATATTAAAACACATCGTGGTAGCATTTTAATCAAAAAGAAGTTTTATGACGAGTTACGTCGAAAATCTTATTTCGAAAAAAAGGTTGATTATCTCTGAAACCAAGCCGAATCCAGGAAATTTTACATAACTTTAAAGACTCTTAATATGGTCAGGAATTGAGCATTAAAATCTTTTGGAATGCTCGCGAGCATTCTGTATGTGTGCCATACCTACTTAAACAAATGTGTTTATTTCTTTAGTGTCCATCTTCTTGCTTTCTTATCTCATGATATATTGATCCCAGAAGAAACATGCGTACATTTGTTTTGTAGAGAATTTTATGTAGATTACTTATGTACTAGAACGTTTTTTGCTACAAGCCACGGTTTAAGAGTTATTTACGAAAAATTAAAAATAAGGACCTTTACCCCCCTCTCCCCCCGTTAGCTCCACCCCTAACCACCAGTACTTTTAGTATGTGGTTTAAAACACCATTCCCTACAACTATGCCAAAATTCGCTTATACACGAGTTTTTTCCTCTGAGTTTCCTTCGTTTGGTGTACTAAATTTTCTGAAGAACGTTTCGATGTATAATTATATTATTTGGCAGTTTCAAAGAATACAATGCGTTCTGCATATTTTCAACCTGAAACCAAATGCAATACAAAAAATAAAATATAAGTAATCAATCTTGCTATGTATATTACTCGTATTATATCGTTACCTGAGTGAAAATCGGCGATGTATCTTCAAAAAAGTGTTCTGTCATAATAATATTAGTCACTTTTGCCATTGCGAGGTAATATAACGTTGGTGGTGACTTTGCGAATAGTTTATTTATAACAACAATTTTGGAATCCATTTTGTGAAGCCTTTTAATATTACCCTTTTAATGTGCGTAAAATAGGTACCACATGCCATTAAAACAATGCCACATCGCTATTATAGGTGAAAAACTTAAGAAAGTCACCTGTTGTATGTAGTTGTGTACAGTTTACAAAAAAATGCATAAGCATAATAAATTATGTAAATATTTAATATGAGTTTTACATATTAATAACATGCTATACATTTTTTTATCTTAATCACTCGTCATTTCATCATCCTCATTTTCATCTGAAACACTTATAATGAAACTCTCCGATATTGCATCCATTTGTGATTCTTGACATTGATACTTTTGCTCTTCCTTCATTGTATGAAAACATAAATTTTTCCATTTTTCCTGAGTTATTCTACTAATTTTTTCTTCTGCTAAATGTTTAATGGACTCCACATTCACTGAAACGTTTTTTTTGGCCACAAATCCTTTGACTATTCCCCAAATGTTTTCAATTGGATTAAATTGGGGATGATATGGTGGTAAGCGAAGGAAGTGCCGTACGTCCGTGTTGACTTAAAATTGTATCAATTTTGTATTCCACGAATCGTTGCTTATTTTTGAGTACAAGATCGTATAGTTGTGTCTTGTACATCGTAGGGGAATGGTCAATATTTCGCTGAGAGAGCCAATCCATCATGACTTGCTTTCGCGAGTTCGAATTCGGTGCCGGATTTTGAAGCGAATTATGGTAACATGCATTATCCAAAACGACAACACTGTTTGGTTTTAGATTTGGTATTAATTGAGTTTTAATCCATTTGGAATAATTGTCGAAATTCATGTTATCATGATAGTCACCGGTTTTTTTATGGGCTTCATATATTAGTAATGCGTTAGGTACGAATCCCTCCATTCCGCCTGCATGGACTATTACGAGACGTTTACCCTTTGAAACTGGCTGCTTCATACCGTTAGTACTTCCATCAGACCATGATTTTTGTGTGGAGTGTGATGTGTCAATGTATGTCTCGTCAGTAAATACGATCGGCCGCCCTTGTGCACGGTATTCGTTAATTTTGCACAGAAAATTTATACGTAAATAGCGAATTTCATGTTTTTCCATCAGGAGTCTCCTGTTGTCTTCAGTTTTCTGCCATTTGAACCCCAATAAAGACACGTGTTTCCTTAATGTAGTAATACTGCCTCGGTAATCAATATCATCTTTTAGTTTTTCAAGGACCAGTTTTAACGTGGGTGTCTCTTTATTGGTGATATGAAAGTTATGAATCGTTCTCCTTATCACTTCTCGATCAAATTCGTCAACAGTAATGCGTGATTTACGTTTAGATTTCTTTATGGGTGTTTTAAATTTTTGATTGAACTGCATACTTTCAAATTCTTTTAATGTGTTGAGAACCAGTTTTTTCGGTACACCAGATATTTTAATGACCAATTGTTTTGGTGTTGATAAACAATTTATGTCCTTATCGCAAACCTCTTGGAAATGTTTGTACATATTACACAAAACTCTTTTTGTTTGAACATGAAGTGGTCGTCCACTACCAATTTCAGGAAATGGTGCCATATTAATTTGCCAAGCTGAATTGTAAATCGATGTTTTACAATTTGCTTTTGTGGTAAACTTTAATGTTTATTCATGAACGACGCAAAAACTACAAAGACAATTACTTGACATTGACAACTATTTATATCTTATCGTGAAAATAGAATCATAAGTGGACAGGAATATTCAAACTTGAAAGATAAGGAAGAAATGAGTTTGCAAACCATACGATATATTACAAATTTCAAAAATAGAATGTCTATTTGCACACATTACTCACACATACAAGAGGTGACTTTCTTAAGTTTTTCACCTATACTATCATGTCATGTTTTTTTTCATTTCGGTGAAAAGAGGATTTATGCATGGTAAAATAAGTTTAGTTTATATAGTCTACAAATAGATACAACAATGATTAAAAATGGCATAGTTTTTATCGTATTATCCAAAACGGTGACATTTTAAGTAATAATAAAAGGCAAATGTCAATGCATCTGTTAAACCTTGTTTAAATATTATTTATTTGTAAAGAGGATAACTTGCTTTGGTTCTTTGGCGATGTCAAAATTACTTACTAATTAAAATACAGCATAATTAAAGCATTACTTAAAGTAGTACTACTTTAAGTAATGCTTTTTTAGAAATGACAATTAGAGTGGTAGCTCCTTTAAAAGTAATAAAATTAAAATAAATAAATTTGACTTACATGTTTGTTACACAAGTGTTAGAGATAATGAGCCAATTTTCTATGATATAATATATTTGATAAAGCTTAACACAATTAAATAATAATGATATATTCAAAAAAATAATTTTCGAGAAAAGTCATATTTAAGAACTTTGGTTTTTATTTTTTTCTACGGAACCACTTAGATTTTTTTAATAACACTTGGCACAGTTACACTACTAGACGTATGCAACCACAAGAAAAAAAAACAGACTATTATCATGAAAGGGCATTTGTACTTAGCTTATCCTGCTACGGCCTTTAGGGAAATCCCAATACAACCTGATTTAAAAATAAATTGTACACTATAAATATTTTTAAAAAATATTTGAAATCTCCATGTTTGCATTATTTTCTATGAAAATAACCACCTGACCCGTTTTCATTGCCGGAGTGTGTATCACAGTAATACACTCTTGAGACAAGATTTGGCGAAGGTATTCGTCTACACGAGGATCATCATGACACATGTCAAAATTTTGTATAACGCGGGGTTGATAAATAACGGTTTTATAGTCTACTTTAAAAAGCGGGAGTCTACGAGAGTGGAATACAGGGTCTTTAATAGATTGAAATTTCAATAAACTGCTAACGAGGCATGGGGGTTCCTATTATTCGGCCAGGGAATACCTTTTTAATCATATATTCGTTGAATAATGGGGTGGTGAGAAAATTGAAGCGAGCGGAAAAAAATAGCTATCAGGCAGAAACTGCCTGTGTAGTTGTAGAGTAGGTTCAGCACATTCTACGAGGGGCGTCTGCAAAGTTCTAAAAGCTTAAGATAGAAAAAATCGATGTACATAAATTAACTTATATTTATTTTTCAATATAATCTCCTAATTCAACGCACTTTTTACATTTTTTATACAGGGCTTTTAGTCCTTTAAAAAAACATTCTTTATCTTGCCCTTCAAAATGCTCCTGGACAGCCGCCTTCATTTGTTC
Organism: Thaumatotibia leucotreta; assembly: GCA_025490895.1. NCBI lineage: Eukaryota > Metazoa > Arthropoda > Insecta > Lepidoptera > Tortricidae > Thaumatotibia > Thaumatotibia leucotreta. The sequence continues at coordinate 89,823 of JALPQI010002357.1, forward strand.
GTCGCTACCAAATCGCTTTCCTCGCAACTCTTTCTTCAAATTAATGAATAAAAAATAATCGCTAGGGGCTAGATCTGGGCTGTAGGGTGCGTGGTCAATTTCGTCAAAGCCAACTTCCTGCAGAGCACGCCTCGCAACATCAGCGGTGTGAACGGGTGCGTTGTCTTGCAAAGACAAAACGCCTTTACTTAGTTTACCCCATAGACATATTAATTTAATAGACCGAGTCTATTATATCTGTGGGTGACGCCGGCAATGCCTGTCAACGATCTTTGTTTGGGTATACTAGTGCACCTAAACCGCAAATAGTAAAAGTGATTAAAATAAAGCTTTTCATGTATATTTCTGTTCGATAAGTGCACGGAATGTGATAAAAGTGATGACTTGTGTGTAGGGATTGCAATTGCTGGATCCAGCATCCAGCAATCCAGCTGGATCCAGCGCATTTTTCGGCCTGCTGGATCCAGCAGTCAGTGCTGGATCCAGCAGTCAGTGCTGGATCCAGCGCTGCGGATCCGCAAATAAAAGTCACCAAAAAAACGCATAATTAACTTTACATAAACTTATTTTACGTCGTGTTTGAAACGGTTCCGCGATCCCGCGCTTGGCCCTTGGTGGCCGTGGTTAATACGAGTGCTCCTTCCAATTTATGGTTGAATCAATGTGTATGCCTAGAAGTGGGAACGTGTGGACCCGATCCTAATGTAGTGCTTCGGAATGAGAAATATATGTTTATGCTACGTTTTTGGTAGGGTCTAAATTGCATGAGTTTGCTTTAAATTTTATTGAAATTAAGCTTTAAATTGTAATCGTCCAACCAGGTTGCAATATTCTGAATGGTTGTATTTAAGCTATTATTTAATTATAGTATTTTATGTGACTGGTTCATAATAAGAGGTATTAATACACGAGTGTTTTAATGCCTAATTATGAACAGTTGCATACATAACTTTATCTACATGCATATAATAAGTTTTCTACAATATGTTTATTTTTGTGGCAGCAAATTATTGGTCACGGTTGTAGCGGCGTCCCGGATTTTTGGTGGTGTTTCATACATTTCAACATCACTGTCTTCGTCGTCATAAATAATTTTTCAGTGTAAATATTTCACAACGAACTCGATAATATTTAACTTTCAAGTCAACAGTCCAAAAAAGTTGGATGTTTGTAACAATGTTTTTTTTCTTCATTTATTAAAGCTTTGGCTACAAGGGCCATCAGCTTAAACAGAATTACAAATTACAAATGAACAATCGAAATTAAGAATTTATAAATGGAGTTTTACAATACATGAAGAAGCAAAGGAAAGAAGAATTATTTACAATTACAAGAGGCCGAAAGTATTTGGTTTGTAACAATTCAAACAAAACAAATGACTGAACTGACATTAGTTTTTTTTTATTCATAAACCAGGTAAGGTCTTGAGTCGAAATCGATTCTCAAATCGATTCTCAGTATTCGAGATTTAGAAGAATGTATGGAATATGAATTTTAATGTGAATGAAATTACAAATCGATTAATTCGATAATCGAAATTAAAGTGTGTTTTTTCTTTTTAACAGAATGTTCGAAATTTAATTGTGATTAAGATATCGGTTGCCGATATCGTAAAGTAAAAATTATGATACACCCACAGATACAGATTTCTTAAAGTAGGCTATTTGCTTACCGCCGCTAAACATATTGTAGACAACTTATGATATGGATGTAGATAAAAAATAAAACACAACCGAGAACACTGCCTTGGGGTGTTGGTCGAGTAATATTCGTTTTATGTGATTTAAATGTTTGTATGGTCCTGTAATGTAGTTGTGATATTCTATTTCAATTCGTATTGTGTACGACCTGTAAGGTATGATTTAAACCATTTGTGAGCTCAGCCTTTAATACCTATTCCAAATAAATTTTCAATAAAATATCATATTAAACACAATCATAAGCTTTGCTAGCATATTTTCTGTCATTTATTGTGTTTAAAACTTTGTTTATGTACTTGAAGACTGCTGACGATATTGAGCGACCTTTTCACAAAAGGAATATAATCGGTTTGACATAGGGGTTTTAAAATTTTTGGATAATTGTGGTAGAAGAGGGTATGGGGCGGTAATTACTACATTTATTGTGATTGCCTTTTTTATATACAGGTTTAATATAACGGACATTTTAAGGAGATCTGGGACTGTTCCTTCTGTAAAAGACTGGTTAATGAGAAGTGTCAAAGGAGGGGTTAACTCTTCAGCTAATTTTTTTACTAAATAGGGAACTTCTTTTATTTTTGAGACATTTAGTTAGTTTGAAAACTTCACGTGGGGTGACGGGGCTAAGGTAGAACGAGTTTTCAGATGGTGATATTACGGGTCGTCCCCGGAGCGAAGCTTCAGCCCTCTGCGGAGTCGGTTTTTGAAATTCTATCCAATTTTAAACTAAGGGGCACACTAAAAGGTTTCAAATAAAGAAAATAATTAAACAACACGACTGCCGTTTTCAGCGAACTGAAAAAGTAACAAATAATTCCTTTTTCAGGTTAATTCTTGTGATCGTATGCCTAGGCGTTTGTCTTATTACATTACTATAATTTTGTTTCGATTGCAGTCGGGGAAACTCCATATATTTATATTTTCCGTAATGAAAGGACATTTCCCCGACTGCAATCGAAAGAAAACATAGTAAGTAATAAGACAAACGCCTATATGTAGATACACTCACAAGAATTAACCTGAAAAAAGAATTATTTGCTACTTTTTAGTGCGCTTAAAACGACAGGCGTCTTTTTTAATTTCCTAATTATTTTATTTTTTAAGTTTTTTTAAATATATAATGGTCACAAAATTGTGCGTTATTATCCTCCTTTTCATTATATTAAATATTATTATTCATAATTAACCTGTTTTATTGCAAAAAGTCATTTTTTTTCGTATTTTTACTATCTGCTGGATCCGCGCTGGATCCAGCTGGATTGACGCCGATCCAGCAAAAATCCAGCTGGATTGAAAACACTGCTGGATTGCAATCCCTACTTGTGTGGTTCTAGGGTGTAAAAACCGCCAGGGTTACCTGAATGAACAAAATAAAGACATTACGTTTCACCGGTAATTTAGTTTTGACTTGAATTTTAAAATTTCGAACCTTATTAAGGTAAAAGTAACTGAAAATCTTATTCAATATTTGTTGCCGGATACATGTGTGTAGTTTTGTGAATTAACCATTCGTATTTGCATTCGTAATGTAATTATAAATAGTGGGATTCAAATATTTGTATTGCATAGTGTTGTACTTAAGAGATCCATCGTGATATCGATAAATCTATTGATAGCCAACTCAGAAAATGAATCGATGTTTTTAATTTCCAACAGGTTTCCACAGGACACTGAACAAAGGCTAATATGGGTCAAAAATATCAAAAAGGCAGACGACTGGTGCCCTAAAAAGTATTCAAAAATATGCTCCGCACATTTTTAAGCTGTTGTTTCAGGCAAGGGCGTACCCATAAGTGATTACATTCTGACGTAGTACCCACCATATTTGGTAATCATCCAATGTCATGTCAACCAGAAAGTAAAGTAAGTTTAGTTTAATAATGACACTCATGTGATACTTGTAAAAGTTATGAAGAGAAACACCAGATAATATCTTGCACAGGTTTATTTCAAAACTTAACTTCTTATAGCACTACAGTTTATCACAAAATTAATTTTAGCAAAACGAAGCTTTCTCATTACAATTGTCGAACCTCCATCTTTTTTTTCTCTAACCAAAAAGCGCGGCAACGCCGCTCCACTTGTCAGACATAAAAAAAAACAAACTAAAACTACGTTCAGATATTACAATATCTAATATTCGGCCAACCTGAAATTATAAGTTTGTCCTCAAACTAGTTAATCTCCTGTTTACAATATCATTTCTATATAAAGTAACACATATATATTATACCTCATTAATTCCCTAATACTTAAGTCAAGTACAACTTCTTGCCCAAAGCAAACAAAATCAGCACTTATGTGAAATTTTCACTCTTCACCACACTAGTCGCTAATGTGGCCGAGTAAACCTTCCACTCAGTTTAAGCATGACAATTACAAATTACCCTGAAGTGACATTTCACTCTGCTCCACACCAGTCGCTAATGTGGCTGAGTAAACCTTCCCACTCAGTTTAAGCATGGCAGTTACAAATTACCCTGAAGTGACATTTCACTCTGCTCCACATCAGTCGCTAATGTGGCCGAGTAAACCTTCCCACTCAGTTTTAAGCATGGCAGTTACAAATTATCCTGAAGTGACATTTCACTCTGCTCCACACTAGTCGCTAATGTGGCCGAGTAAACCTTCCCACTCAGTTTAAGCATGACAGTTACAAATTACCCTGAAGTGACATTTCACTCTGCTCCACACCAGTCGCGAATGTGGCCGAGTGAACCTTCCCACTCAGTTTTCAAAGACATTCACAGTTGGCAACAATGTCAACAAACACTATAAAATAACCAAAAACTATATATTATAAATTGAGTTATACATATCACAATAAGTGTTATGAAAGTAAGTTCTCGATGAAGAAGCAAATTCTTACCATCAATATTATTCAATATAATCAAACCAATACAATACAATGCAGCATCTTAACATTAATAAGGGCTCATGCATAAATCATGCGAGGTATTTTCGGCTACTTTTTTTTTTTTTTTTACCCCCTCCCCCCCTATAGAACCTCGCGTGATTCATGCACAAGCCCTAACTAAATAGTTCAACATCAACAACATTTCTCCTTTTGTTACACTGAATTAGAATTCGTTCATTGAAACAATATTTATATATTTTTATTTATTATCATTAGTTCAACATCAACAACATTTCTCCTTTTGTTACACTGAATTAGAATTCGTTCATTGAAACAATATTTATATATTATTATTTTTATTTATTATCATATTAATCGTTATGTCTATATGTTATTAGTTATACTCACTACTCATTATAATTATCAGTCATATTTTCACCAAAATTTTAAATTTCACCAAAAGTGCACCAATATGAATTCAACACAAAATAAAGAAAAAATTAATCGTCATCTGTTGAACCTGACTCATCTCCAGCTGCATCATCACTTTCCTTTTGCCCCACCGAGATCCATGGTTGTATACGATCAGCTGCCCAAACATTTTTGTATTTTCCTCTGATAATATTAGAACCCGGAATGTTAGTTACTTCATATCGATCATTTCCCAAAATCCGACTGATTCTAAATGGGCCCGCATATTTAGGTAATAACTTACGACTTTTACCATCATTTGACGACGCATTTTTTAATATCTTAACCATGTCCCCTTCCTTATATATTTTCGCGATTTTTCGTTTTTTATTAAATCTCAACTGTTGTTCTGCTTGATCTTTTATAATGTGTTCATTAACTTCTTTTTGAATTAGGTCAACCTCTTTGTCATTGCGTCTTACTTCTAAAGTAGTTTCTCCTAAATGCCCTTCTCCTTTACTCAATGGCCGTCTGCAGAAAAGTGCTTCAGCTGGAGTTTTTCCAATTCCTTTATTAAATGTGTTATTTAGACCCCATTGTATTTTACCAATTTCAAAATCCCATTTATTCTCGCCCATACGGTCAGTGTGAGCTCTCAAACAATCCAATAACGTACGATTATATCGCTCCACCTGACCGTTTGCTCGTGGAGATGAAACTGCGTTGAGAACATGGGTTATCTCAAATTCTTTACAAAATTTACTAAATTCCTTAGACGTAAAACTCGTTCCCCTGTCAGATATAATTCGAGTTGTATATCCAAAATTGTATATAACATCCTTAATAGCTTTAATAGCTGGTCCTGTCTTGGTGTTTCGTACCGGTTTTATAATACAAAATTTAGTGTTCCATCAATGATGAGGAGAATGTACTGGTTACCGAATGCGCTTTTTACAAATGGACCCAAATGATCGACGTGTATCGTGTGAAACGGTATATCTATTTTGGGTATACTGTGTAAGTAACCCTCTTTAGGTCCAGCAGGCTCTTTGGCAAAAGCACAATGCAAGCACGACTTTACATATTTAGTTATAAATTTTTTCATTTTGGGGAACCAGAAATCTTTCTTAATTTTTTCTAAAGTTTTTTCAACTGAAAAATGGCCTATCTCGTCGTGATTGCGTTGGCATATTTGCCATCTAGCTCCTTTGGGTACTACCCACTTTAGATTTTCTCCAATCTTACGATACACACGATTATTTCTAACTACGAAATTTTGTTTAATATCAACAAGCTCTTTATATTGAGGATCTTCTAAAGCCGCGCGAATGTGAGTTATTTTTGGGTCCGTCATTTGCAAAGTAAGTAACCAGTCTTCTTGTGATATTTGGAAAACACGAGAAATATGCTCGTTCACATCCCTGTCATCACCAACGGGCACAGGGTTCCGACTAAGGGCATCGACATGATGCATTGTATGACCGGGTTTATATTCAATATCGCAATCATATTCTTGTAACGCAATCCACCAACGAGCCACTCGAGGAATAATATCTCTTTTGGTAAAGGTTGACCGGAGTGCGCTGCAATCAGTTACAATTTTAAAACGTCTCCCCAATAGGTAAACTCTGAAACGATGTAATGATGCAACCACTGCAAGCGTTTCCAATTCATATGCATGTAATTTTTCTTCGTCTATTGTTGTTTTTCGACTAAAATACGCTACTGGTTTCAGACAAGACGTAGCCGTTTCTTTTTGAAATAAAATTCCGCCTAATCCTGCCTTCGAGGCATCGCAATGTAATTCCGTTATAAAGTCAGGGTTATAAATATTTAAAATTGGCCGTTCTATTAATTTTTGTTTGAGTGTAACAAAAGCCGTATGTTGTTGTTCGTCCCAAGTCCATGGTACATTTTTCCTAGTCAAATCTGTCAAAGGTCTGGCTAATATTGAAAATTTTTCGATAAATTTCCGAAAATAGCTAGCCAGTCCTACGAATTGGCGCACTTGATGAACGTTTTTCGGAATAGGAAAAGATTCCACTGCATCCATTTTTCCTTTACCGGGACGAACTCCTTCATCAGATATTTCAAGTCCTAAATATTCTATAACCGTCTCGAAAAACTTACATTTTTTTAAGTTTAACTTTAATCCGGCTTGTTTTAGCAAAATAAAAGTTTGCTCGAGTTTGTGCATACATTCTTCAAAACTCCTTCCAGATATCAACAAATCGTCCATGTAAGCTACAGCACATTTATCATTTGATTTACCAAGCATTTTATTTACTGTGCGCTGAAACACTGCCGGACAATTAGCTAAACCGAAAGGGGCCCTGCAAAATTGATACAATCCGTCCGGTGTTATGAAAGCGGTAATATGCTTACACTCTTCCTTCACCGGAATTTGATAGTATCCACTCGCCATATCAAGACTTATAAAATATTTATTCCCACTTAATTGATCAATTTGATCATCTATACGTGGCAATGGGAACAAATCTTTTACAGTCTTCCTATTTAAGGCCCTATAATCCACGCATAAACGATGACCACCCGTTTTCTTTGATACTAGAATTATGGGGCTTGCATAAGCTGAATCAGACTCTTCTATAATGTTATTATCTAGAAGATCTTTTACCATATCACGAACTACATTTTTTTCTGAATGACTTAACCTATATGGCCTGTACACTACCGGTATATCATCTGTTAGTTTTATGTCCAGCTCTGTCAGATTGGTACATCCTAACTCAGACAAATTCTGGGCAAAACAGTCACGGTACTTATTTATTAATTCTACAACTGCCTGCTTCTCTTTAATATTTAATTCTGTGTTCATGTGAATTTCTTTTAAAGTGAGTGGTTTAATAGATGAGTCAGATTGAACGAGTCTCACGTTCTGTATTGGTGTTGGGGTGTCATCAAGGCATATTGTGTGACATCGAACCATTATTGTGTCTTTTATGAAATATAAGGGTTTTTCTTTTTCAGTCATATTTATTACAATAATTTTACATTTACCATCTGTCAATTTATAAACCCCTTCCTGAATACAGTACTCCATGCCATTAATATTTCGATATGTTCCCTTTATATATATATCTGTATTATTGAAATCCCTACTATAGCACTCTATCAACCCTATTTCACTTATTTCTGAATCACATGTTACATACAATTCACTTTTTCTATTGTCCATAACATCGGGATCAAATTGTGGCAACTCGCATCCCTCTTTATGACACAAAATATTTAAAGAATTTTCAGTTTTTGTAATAATCACTTGAGGTAACTCAGTGAAATTCTGGCCAACTAATAATGGTTTGTGTAAATAGTCCTTGTTAACAACATAAGCACTAATGTCAGCTTCTACAGAATCAATTTTTATGTTAAACCGAGTTACCCCCAAAAGTGGTACACTAATTCCACCAATACCCCGTACTACAGACATATTATCCTGTTCTATTGAAAGTTTTAACTCTTCTACCGCTTCCTTTGTTATAAGAGAACAGTCACTTCCCAGGTCAATGAAACAATCCAATTTGTTTGATTTATTAATGAGTACTTGTTTGTAATATTTTGCACTTTTAGAAACTGTACTGTTAATTAAAAATACACGCTTGTCATTGTTATTAAAAGTTTTCTTGTAAGTACACTTTTCATCATTGTGACCATATCTCTTACACAAGGAGCATTTTACTATAGGTTTTGAACAATTGCGTACTCTGTGTCCCTTCTCATTGCAATTATAGCAAACATAACCATTCTTTAGTGAGTTTATAGCATCTTGGGACGTTTTATGTTCCTGCTCATTATGCTTGTTAATAACCAAACCTCCAGACCTGTTTCTACTCCTAAATATATCAGTTGTTTCTGTACATACATCTCTTAAATATTTTAATAAGTCTTCTGGTTCTGTGAAACGAGCTGATGAAGCTCCAGCTCGGATAGTACGGTCGTCAATGCCTAATATGATACAGTCCACTGCCTTCTTACCTGAGATGTCGCAATTGTTAAGAAGCATCATTTTATCAAAAAAATATCTGTCTAAGTTTTCACCATGTTTTAAACGTTTTTGCAACATCTCAGTTAATTGTACACCATAATTAGTTTCAGTTGGAAAAGCTTTTCTAAGTAATGCTTGCCATTCTGGCCAGCTATGCAAAATAGAAGTCTGTCCCTGGTACCATTCTTTTGCACTCCCAACTAATTTTGGGAGAGCATAATGTATTATGTGAGCTTCATCCCATTTGTAAATCTTGGCACATTCATCAACTTTTAATATCCACTGGTCAATTCGATTGTTTTTAAATGCCGGATTAAATTCTGGTATTATATTTGTGTTACTATTAAAAGTTGATGGTGTGTCAGTCTTAATAATCGTTTGTAACAAACTAGATATATCTTTTAAATTTATCAACAAATTCTGACCTTGTGTATCCAAAACAGTTTGTTCTTGTGTCATTATATTAGGCAAGTTAGTACTGCCGGTGTCACAACCAGTTACCAGTACTGGAATTCTTTGTTCTGGTCCTCGTTGACTGCTAACCTCAGCAGCTGTAGCACTCGGGGTTGCCGCCTGCAGGGAGGACTGTGGCTGCAGCGAGGACTGTGGCTGCAGCGAGGACTGTGGCTGCAGCGACGACTGTGGCTGCAGCGACGACTGTGGCTGCAACGACGACTGTGGCTGCAGCGACGGTGGTCGCCGCTCTCGTGACAGTGACGAACTCGAAGGTGTTATTCTTGTTGGCAACGGCGGTGTCAACCCCGTTGATACCAGTAATGGACGCGTAGACTGTGCGTCTGACGGTTTGCGTGACTCACGACGACTCGAGGACTTGTGATGGCGTTTTCTGTGAGCGTGTCTATTATCTGACGAAGTCGATGTCGTTGATATATCAGAACTTGACTTGTCTCGGCTATGTTTCTTCGTTCTTTTATGTTTACGACCCATTCTCGATCTTCTCTTGGCACTCTCGTCTTCTTGCCTCACTTCTGATAAAAGTTATGAAGAGAAACACCAGATAATATCTTGCACAGGTTTATTTCAAAACTTAACTTCTTATAGCACTACAGTTTATCACAAAATTAATTTTAGCAAAACGAAGCTTTCTCATTACAATTGTCGAACCTCCATCTTTTTTTTCTCTAACCAAAAAGCGCGGCAACGCCGCTCCACTTGTCAGACATAAAAAAAAAACAAACTAAAACTACGTTCAGATATTACAATATCTAATACTTGTGTAGACTGATTAATTATAAAGAAGCCATCATACGAAAATTGTTAGGTATGCTTTAAGGGATGATAAGTTCCGTAAAACATGTTATAATGAGGGTTTTCTGAAATGCCGTTCATCAGGGCGGCAGCACTGAGGCGTCAGGTCCAGAAACTTGTCTAAATTCTCAGAGCGCCTATAGTTTCGTGTTTAAATGATTTGTACAAGTTAATAAAATTATGTAAAAAAATAAAATTACCTTCTAGTTAGTTGTTCTTTGAGGCTAGATAATTGTGTTTCTTAGCGGGACCTTACCGCTAAGTGGCGCCAACTAGTGGCATACGTTTTAGACAGAACACTTCTTATGACAATTGACATTTTAATTAAAGAAAATATTTCATTAATTTTGTGATTTTATTTTTATCCTAAAATATAGATTTAGAAATCATGACATATTAAGGATCGCAGAAGATCGTGATTCTGGGTAGGAAATAAGGTTTATTCTAGGGCTCACGGTACACGTGTAACTCGCCAAACCGGATACCCGTGTTCTTAAGCCCGACGGTACTAAGAACCCGAATTACACGAACCCGCCGGGTACCCGTGTCCGTGTCCATTACATGGATACCGTTTACACGAAACCGCATGCTACCCGGGTACCCGGGTACTTAAGACCGAACCGAACGGGTTCGAAATAATTTGAGCAAATGGAAATAAGGTCTATTATTGAATGGAACCTGCAGCTTCATTCGACACTACAAAACACTGCCTGTTCAGGAAAGGTCAGTCGATATAACTTTTTAATAATGTTTTATAAATATGGACTCGTATCTGTTACGCAATAAGGTCTATTTGACAAAATTAACCTTTCGCTTATCTATCCATTTTTACTATAGCTCTTAAGTCTCACGACCCATTCGTACGCTTCTCGTCAAGGACGTCCCCGAACCCGCGGGTAATTAAAGTCCGTGTAAATAATACCCGTGTACCCGTGTAGACGGGTATTATTTACACGGACTTTAATTACCCGTGTAAATCGGGTCAGAAACCCGTGTACGTGTAACACGAACACGGGTATGAGAAACGTTGACACGAAACCCGGACACGACCGCGAGCCCTAGTTTATTCCCACTGTTCATCGCTACCTAATTTGGTAAAAATATTATTATTGCCGATAAAAGCATACGATGAAGACTGGACAACACTAATATTAATGACATTTTATCTAGTCAGGTTGGTAGCATTGTTCAAGAAAATGGAGTCAGTGATATAATTCACGACCGAGTAGAACTACCTTATTTGTCTCTTTTTCCTTATGGAATACATCTTGAGATGGTAAAGGATGACAATAGTTTGTTCAGGTATGTCTTAATACACGGAATCTTCCCTATATTTTATCTGTGGTTTACCCCGCCTTTTCTCAACTATGGCTTGCCGTACCTGTCTTATTAGATTTGCATAATAAGATCCGTTTATTGTAGATCCCTTTTCTAAATAATCGATCAAAAGAATGCCCTCACAGTCCCAAAACACCGTAGCCATTAACTTAGAGGCCGACTTTTGCACTTTAAATTTCTTCGGCGGCCTTTCACCCTTTTCAATCCACTGCATCGATTCAGACTTGCACTCCGGATCATACTGCCTGATCCATGTTTCATCAACAGTTACGATTCGGGAACAAACATCATCTAAATCATCTTCGCTTTTTTAGAATTGTCTAAAACAGCCCGAGAAGTTTCAACACGCCGTTCTTAATCGAAGGCCGTCAGCATTTTCGGTACCCAACGAGCACTGACTTTACTCATGTACAAATGTTCATGTAATATTTCTCTGATTCTTTCTTTACTAATGCCTACGACCTCAGTTAGCTGCCAAACCTTAATTCTTCTATCTTCTAGTACCAACTTTTTTATTTTTTCTACGTTTTCTTCGGTCACTGCCGATATTGGCCGCCCTGAGCGGGGGTCGACTTCTATCGATTCCCGTCCGAGTTTAAATAAGCGACTCCATTTTTCGACTGTGGCATAAGACGGCCCAGAAACACCGTAAACAATAGCCATTTCCTCAAAATACACTGCGGTGATTTATTACTTTTTGTAAGGAACTTAATTACAGCACGGTGCTCAATTTTCGTAATATTCGAAGATAATTCGCACATGATGTACTTTTCCGTTGAAAATCTCGAAACAGAATAATAAAAATGTGACATGTTTTTTTTTTCAATAATTTGTTTTTAAATGGGACCTCAAGCAGTTCCATATTAGGGCATACGCCAAATATACACGTCGCCCACACGGGTGTTCTTCTAAGTGCCAGATGTGTCTGATTTTCATTTACTGGAGGGCTCAGAATTATACCGCATCTTCAAAGTAGATTTATTTTGTACTTTTATATTAGGTAATTTATCTAAAGAAATGTATATAGAATTTATTGTTGGATCTCAATTTACACATAATAAATCCGCCGCAGGCTTCGTCAAGATACTACAAATGGCAACGAGCTTCGTCATACTCACCAATGGCAATATCCGCAACAGGCTTCGTCATTACAATACAAAAAAAAGGAAATGTTAATTGCAATCCGTCCCGCACCCGGTCCAAAAGTCCCCATCACATTAGGTAATTGATGTTTTACTTTTGAGATAGTCACTATTGACATTGATATTTTCTTTTTAAATATTCATTATGTCAACTAGTATTTTAGCAATGCCAAACAAAATTTATCCATAAAAACTTAAACAAAAACATATTTTAGTCTTATCTCAATCAATCTAATGGATATCTGTTTCTGAAACGTAGAATATTTTTACCACTTTCATGACTTCATTAAGTATTTCAAACGCTTCAGTAGCGTTGGTAACGTCTTTACCAAAACAAACCTGTTTATCTAAAGCCCTCTTTACTGAGCCTCCAATGCCATCAGCAACACATTTGCCGTGGCCGGCTTCAAAAAATGACCATGTAGCATATTTAAATTCCAATGCCTGCTGTGCTCAAAAGTAAAAAATTGTGCTTTTGTCGGTACTGCGATGTTGGTCCGTCTGAATAAAAATGCACAACGTCGATTCCGGGATTATGTTGGGTCACTAGTTGTAAGATTGGTTTTAAATGTGCCCATATGGCTGCGGGTTGGTGACAATTATCTGGAGATATAGTACAAAATGATTGACATTCTTTCGCCCAGTATATCATCCCTGTTTGTAGCGTGATTTGACTTTTTGAAGCTCCAAAGTGCATACTTTGTATTTCTTCGGCCATTTTCGTCTCATAATTTTCAGAAAAGTCACATAATATTAACGCTTCATTTGGTTGAAGCTCCATGACAGCCTTTTGGTACTGTTTTTGCTGGTGATTGACATTGAAATGATGAATTTAAAAAATTTGGATGTCGGCGCTAAAAATGGATATTAAATCGTTGAGTGTGCCGGTTATTGTGGTTTTAGACATTTTTTTCGTTTTGTATGTATGTATGTATGTAAATTCTTTATTGTACACAAAACATAGGTAAAAATAATAATAATACACAGAACAATTAAAAACAGGTACAAAGGCGAACTTATCCCTGTAAGGGATCTCTTCCAGTTAACCTTTGAGCAAAAGAGTGAACTAAAAAATGAAACAAGAAATGGACAAACAATCATGTGTACAACGTGATTTGAATTACATCAATATAATTAAAGTATACTATGCTAAACTCGTACATATAATACACATATAGTTATAATATAAAATACAGATCAGAGAAATAGATAGAGAAATCGGCAGATAGAGAGAGAAATCGGTTATATATACATATACTACCTATATATAACTAAAAATAACAATAAAACACTCAACCATTTCACAAACTGTCGGAGAGCCATAACTTCTTTAAACCGTTCTTGAGTGACGTTACAGACTGGGCCTGTCTGAGGGACAGCGGCAGCCCATTCCACAATTTCACAGCACGCACCAAAAAAGATCTCGAGTAAGTACGTGACTTATTACATGGTAAAGCAAGAGTGAGGTTAACACTTGATCGCAAGCGGTGATTACTAACGTCGGCTAAATAATGGAATCTTTCAGAAAGGTAAGGAGGCGAAGAAGGATTTAAAAGTACGTTAAAAAGTAAGGACAGGATATGTACATCTCTGCGACGGCGGATCGGAAGCCAGCCAAGTTGAGAACGAAATGCAGAAACATGATCGAATTTACGCAAGCCAAAAATATATCTGATGCACACATTCTGCAAACGCTCGAGCTTATCGAGCAGCTCCTCCCTCAGGTCCAGGAAAGCAATATCTCCATAATCAAGAAGTGGATGCAATAGAGACTGCGCAAGGGTAATTTTCGTTTGATGTGGGAGAAAATTTTGTAGACGTCTCAAGGAATGAAGAGACGCAAACACCTTTCGGCTAATATCCGCCACATGGGGTGTCCAGGAAAGCGTCTGGTCCAAGGTAATACCCAAATTTCGCACAGTCGATGAGAAAGGTATAGGAATCCCACCAAAGTAAACATCCGGAACCGTCATGTCTGAGAGCTTATTTATATAGTAAGGACTACCAATAACAATTGCTTGCGATTTCTTCGCATTAACTTTCAGACCAAAATTCCGGGCCCAGCAACGAATTAATTCTAAATCCCCGTTAATGTCATTAACTAAGCTCGTTAATTCTTCTATACTATCCGCTGAATATATTTGCAGGTCATCCGCATATAAGTGGTAGGACGACTTAAGTGACCTGGTGTTTTGTGGGTAGTGTTGTCTTTTGTATACTCATGATTAATCGGTTCCCATTGCTGCCAAGTCACATCTTTTTTCAATTTTTTTGCAGTAGCATCATGTTGCAGTGTCAAAGTTTTACATTTGTCGCATTTGCCGTAAACACAAAAATAAGAGGTAAGGTCACAAACCAAAGTTTGAAGTATATCTGTTATAGATTTTTGTTTAAAAACATCATGTTACTTCAACACATTTAACTGAAAATGTATGTTGCTATGCTTTATGCATAAACATCTGTCCCTTGAATTCAAATGTGGGGGGGGAAATCACGTAAAAAGGCTTATGCCTGTGAAAAGTGGCAAATTTACTTTGTCCTCCCTCCTCTTTGTATTTTTGATATAAATTAATCAATGTATGTGTCGTATATCGTATTTGTTGTTTGACTTTGTTTTTTGTCTTGCACTCTTTTTTGCCTGCTGTACAGCGACTTACGGCATCTTTAAGGAAACAATTCGTGATTTCTTCATTGTAACTTTGTTTTGGCTTTTTAGGCTTGGTTCTGACTGTCCCTTTAAGCCCCAAGAATTCTGCCATTTTCTTTTTGTTTTTAGTTACACTCGCAACGGCTTTTTCAAATACGTTCTTTTCTGCAATCTTCACACAATTTTTGTAAGCTTGCGACATCGCATTTTCTAGCACTTGTCGAGCTTTTAATTTGTTTATGTCTGTATTTTTATTTTTTAAGATTAGTCCATTTCGGTAGGGCCTCTTTTTAAGTTTTTCGTTGGTTGTCTTTATTAAAGTTAACTCTTCATCCTGTTTCTTGCATTTCTTAATAAGATATTTTACTTTAGCTTTAACATCCGACTATAGCACTTTTTTATTAATTTCATACGTTTTTTTTTTCTTCGACTTTTTTATTATTTTCGTTTTTCTTGTTTTTACGTTTTTGCCTTTTTTGTTTTGCCCACTCTTCTCGTTGCTTTTTTTTTCTTCCTCTGTCAATTCTGATATTTTCTTTTTCCTACGCTTAACTTGCTCTAGGTTTATTTTTTCTAATTCTCTCGCGGGTTCCCTCTATCTGGCATAATTTTGTTTGTCCGAAATGTTCAGGACATAACAGACTTGGCATAATCTATTTTGGAATAATCTTAATCAGGCAGAAACATCACAAGGCATAAATAACAATATTTCGAACATTATTTTGCCCGAAACTATCTTGGCATATTAATATTTACGCCGAGTGCTATAAGACAGAAATTAGATTTGTATTTTTTTTTGTATACAGCCTCATGTTCAAAACTTACCTTGCATGCATTTTTCATCAGCAGACATCGGAATTCTGGTAGCATTTTTGAGCTGTCATAGGGACTTCTCGTTTATCGACTACCGATTATACATATGAATATCGATAAATACAGAATACAATGTAAAATAATTATGATTACAAGTAGAAGTTAACAAAAGGCGGTCTTATCGCTCATGAGCGATCTCGTTTAGATAACTTTTGAGTGGCTGAAAATGTTAAATAGAGATTTGCAATTAAAGCAATGAAAAATTAGTAATAATTTTTTTCCGAAAAATGTTTAATAGCCATAAAAAATCCACAAATATTAATAAGGATTAATAAAATATAATTATTTTAATTTCTATTTATAATTTCCTAAAAGTTGGTATCCAAAGGTTATCTAAAAGAGATCGCTCATTAGCGATAAGACCGCCTTTTGTTTACTTCTATTTGTAATCATAATTATTTTATATTGTATTCTGCATTTATCGATATATATAAGTATAATCGGTAGTCGATAAACGAGAAGTCCCTATGACAGCTCAAAAATGCTACCAGAATTCCGATGTCTGTTCATCAGGCAGAATTTGTTGTGAGGGTAAAAATTTCTCTAAAAGCAAGCTCCCGCCTTAGTCTTCGAGGTTATTTTTTTTTAGCTACCTAGAAAGTACTCAGCTCAGTAACGTAGTAAGTAACGTGCAGAATATTACTAGTACCTCGATTATTATTGAGGTGTTGTAATTATTCCTTCTCTGTTATGCTAAAACAAACTATGCCGATACTTTTTATGCCACATCATAAATAGGAGCATCGAAATTATGCTCATATAACATTCGAACAACTCAAAATCAGCCACAACGAAATATGCTAAAGTTGAGTATGCCACAACAGTTTCTGCACAAAGTCCATTATGACTACATAGTTTATGCCATATAGAATTATTCATTAAAGAATTATGCCACAACAGGGTGAACCTTCTCTCGCATTATTCCGGATTGTTTTATAGACGCTCCCTATATCTTTGCTGTCTCTCCGCTGCCGTTAACCCCATGTTTTTCCTAAACAAATATTAGTATGTTATCTTTTTTAGGGTTCACCCTGTTGTGGCATAATTCTTTTATGAATAATTAATTCCATATGGCATAAACTATGTAGTCATAATGGGCTTTGTGCAGAAACTGTTGTGGCATACTCAACTTTAGCATATTTCGTTAAGTCAAAGTCAAACTATTCTTTATTCAAGTAAGCTTATTAATAAGCACTTTCGAATCGTCTGACATTATCAAGAGAGAGAAAAAAATCTACTACTGGTTCAAACCCTACGCCGTTCCTGAGAAGAACCAGTAAGAAACTCAGACGTTGAACGTTGTGGCAGATTTCGAGTTGCTCGAATATTATACGAGCATAATTTCGATGCTCCTATTTATGATAAGGCATAATCTGGATGTGCATAAAAAGTATCGGCATAGTTTGTATTAGCATAACAGAGAAGGAATAATTACAACCTTTCAATATAATCAAGGTAGTAATAATATTCTGCACGTTACTTAGCTACTGTGTTACTGAGCTGAGTACTTTCTAGGTTGCTAAAAAAAAATAACCTCGAATACTAGTCTTCTAACCTAACCTATCCGAGTCGGATCTGCCCCAGAAGGTTTTGTTCGCTCGCTTCGCTCGCTCACTGCAGAAATTTTCACCCTCACAACAAATTCTGCCTGAAGAAAAATGCAAGGTAAGTTTCGAACTTGTGGCTATACCTATGCAAAAAAAATGCAAATCTAATTTCTGTCGTAAATAATAATATGCCAAGATAGTTTCGGGCAAAATAATGTTCGAAATGTTGTTATTTATGCCAAGTGATGTTTCTGCCCCGTTAAGATTATGCCAAGTCCTAAGCGTTAAGCGTTAAACCCCAATGCGAATAAATTAAAAAAAAAGAAATTGGTTTTCTTTGTTTTTTAGATAAGTGACTTCACTTCAAAAATGACATCGTTCCCATACAATCATTTAGCCTCATTTGAATCAACTTAGATGTAGAATTTTGTCAAAACTCTTGTCACACGTCATAAAAATATAATCCGTTTGTTAGTCGTATACTTCGAAATCAAAAAATCCTTGTAGGTTTTCACCTATTCGCGTTTCGCCGCCATAGCGTGTTTTGTTGTAGCGTGTAATTTCAGTGGTATATTTTGTTACTCGCATATATTTTTAATAGATCTTTACAACAGTAGTAAATTTTGATGTAGCCTGTATTAACGATAGCCCGAATTTAGATACCCGCAAATATTTTTGTCGCATTTCACCTCAGTCGCATATTTTGTATTACAGAATCATAAATCAGATTATTTGACGGAATAAAATTAGGCATTATTAATTTTAAGTATTGTTTTATTAAAAAAAATGTCTGTTTTATATTTATTTTTATCATTTATGCACAACGAGATTACATACGTCACACTCATAAACTAAAACAGGAGATAAACAACGAGTGCGAAATGCACTTACAAAAAACTATAGAGGTGTAATGCTTAAAGGAAATATCGCGATAAGTAATATTATAGGCTTAGGACTTTTCATAGCATATCGTGGTTCTAAAATCCTTGGAGCCGCTATGTGTAAAATTTTCGAAGTCAAAGTCAAAGTATATTGTAATAGTAAATATAATGATTTATACCTACTTTCACGTCGTTACTGAATTAATTTTAATCGAACGTGATGAATTTAAAAAAAATAACTTGATTTCATAAAAAGTGCATACAAAATTAGTTTTGTCAGAAACCATAAAAAACTAGACAATTAATGTTCAAAACAAACTAGAAAAAGTCTTCAATCGGAAATAGCGATGAAAATGGCGAAAGTATCATGTTGTTTTTCTCGAAAGTTTCGAATCTTACGTAGATATATTTCATTACATTTAACTTCCGAACAAGAAACAAAACTGACGTTACCTTTGAAGTAAATAGACTTCACTTCACGTTGACATCACACAGAGCACAGATTAATGATTCCAATTTATAAGTATT